>JAAAKL020004275.1:0-21302 GCA_010016065.2 Carybdea cf. marsupialis auct. non (Linnaeus, 1758) | reverse complement strand
ATTTTATAGTTATTGACTGTAGAATTTGAAATGAGGGTAATTTCCTTTGTCTTTTTGGGATTCAACCCAAGACCCAATTTTATGGGTTTCTCTGTCGTAGCCAAGGTTAATAGATCTTGTTTTTCTCCACAAGACTTTTATTGAGAAGAGTGAAGTCTCCACCCATTTACATAACTACAGTATGTCCCTTACTTCACTTCACTTTTACTTCATTAGAAGTGAATTATATGAGAGAGTTTATAGCCAATCCTCCCTTGGGAACCCCAGCTAGGGAATTTTGGGAGTAAATAGTCTGTCAAGTGCTTTTTGTTGTATTGTGTGGTTGAAACATGGTGGATATGACTCTTCATATGAGTTACTTGTGTATCACGTCTTTTGGTATAGAATTAGGTATTGTCTTTGTAAACATTCATAAACTTTGAATTGTCTGCATGTTTAATGTAATAGAAAATTGACATCAGAAAATTTACCCATACTAAACAGCTGCATGCTTTTTATTTTTAGATTTGGAGGCTTGTAACTAACTTTTTATTTTTTGGGACATTTGGATTTAATTTTCTTTTTAACATGATATTTACGTATCCTTTTCCATACTTTAAGCAGTTTATATTAGTATATCATATGGAGCTTGCTTCTAGGAGTGCATTTTTGTAACACATCTAGCAATTACTTCCAATCAACATTGACTTGAAAATAAACAGTTGTCAATGTGAGATGGCTATAATGTGTCAAAAGAGCTATCTCTTTGTTTTGTGTCTTGATGTAAAGTTGGGGTGTTTTGGGGTGGTGGTGGTGGTGGTGGCATACTTGATTTTGAGCATAGCCTATTGTCCAGTCAGAGTGAGCAATGTCTGAGGGAGAGAGCACATTTTAAGAGGTGGTTTCCCATAGCCTTCCCCTACCGATAGTCTTTATATCAGGCTAGGCAGAATTCAAACCTACAACCTCTGGCATGTGAGTCCAATTCCTTAGTCACTAGACCATGACAGCTTTATTTGAAGTTAGCAGCTGCCAAATCCTATATATAAATAAATGAGAGGATCCATGTAGGATTCGGAGGTGTTGACAAAATGAAAAAATGAGAAAGTTGATGGTATTTGTAAGGCACCTTAGGGTAGGAAAGGAAAGATCAGCCAAGACCTATACCTATAGATGGGATTAGTTAGAGAGGAGACATCTCTTCACATGAAACCATTGGAAAAGTTAGTAAGACATAAATCTTTAAGTTTAAAATTTTTGAATATTTAGAAGCAGATAATGATAATAGGTACTCTTAAGCACAACAAAACCTAGTGTTTATTTAGTAGCAAATTTTAGATTTAGATTTCTGTGGTTTGGCAGCCTTATTTAACTTAAGAGACACTTGTTAAAAATAAACATTAACTTTGATGGTCACAGAGACTTACTACTTAAATTAAACTATTATGAACTTTTTGTTTTCTCCTTGTAATGTGGCAATTTTATGCTTTTTCATCATTTAACTTTTGTATCAAGTCTCCTATTACTTATATTGTTTCACACAGTTAGAAGTTTAGTTAATAGTAAAGTAGAACACTTAAAAGATAGAGAAATGGTCCTTTTTAGATGGGAATTAGGTATTGCAAATGTGTGCTAGCTATCTAAAAGACTTAAAGGTCTGCACCAGAAAAAATTGCTTATTAGCCATGTCTTTCCATATGTTTTCCCAGACGTTGAGAAAATATATGCTATAGTTTTAGTGAAGGTGGTGTGGAGGAGAGTCAGTTCAATTCTTGAAGTGAAATATTGTGTTCCTATACCAGGAATCATACATGGGATGTATGCAACTTTTGCTGACAATTCAGGTGCCCTAAAGTATAAACATGCTGTATTTATGCTCTTTTGTGGAGAGTTAGTTACCAAATCCAAGCTATACTTGTGACTCACTGTAACCACAACTTGGTACTTAAACGTAGGAAATTTAACATGGTCTTGATTTAGGCTCAAGATGTTTACTGTGTTAATTTGCATATCCTCAGCATTACTCTGCAACAGAGTGCCTAACTCTTTTATTTAAGTCACATCTGCTGTGCATTTATATATCTGAAATATTTTCTTTGCAAATGCTACCCACAATGTTACCACAGTTTTAATTGAAAGTGAGTTAGTGGTCATTGGGGAAAGAAAGCTACTGCAACTCAGCAGGAAAATGTTGTAAAATATACTCGTCTAATCAGCTCCCGTCTTAATTATTGAATTTTCTCATATTTCTCATCATAATCAGAGAAAGGGCAAGTTCAGGTAACCATCAAAACTTTCAGAATATGGATAAGTCAATCTTATATTAAAAGGCAACACTTCTGGTGAATCCCATGAGCTTGTGAGTTCAGGTTTTGCAGATTTTGATTGCACGATTGAAACTTGTGTCGGCAGGAGTGTTTTGTGCTCATGCTGTATCATTTGTGTATACATGTGTATTTGTGTATGTGTGTGTGTGTGTGTCTGTGTGTGTGTGTGTGTGTGTGTGTGTGTGTGTGTGTGTGAAGGGGTTGGGGACATGTATATCAATGCACATTTCTTCAGATTGGAGCTTTCTGTGATAGGATAAATTTCTTGAGGTTTCTGCATTTTGATTCAAAAGGTTTTGTGATGATTTTTATACCTTAATGACTATGCAGATATCGATATTGTAGAATGCTTGAAGAAGGATCATTCAGAGGAAGAACAGCTGATTTTGTTCTTATGTTTGTGTTCGGTGGAGCTATTATGACTGTATCCTTGAAGTAATTGTGCATGAATAGTTGCCTATTTGTTGTTTTGATTCTAACATTTTTGTTGCTTTTTGGCAAGTAAGCTGTGTTACAGGCAGCGGTAGAATATGCTACATCCATGCACAATTCATTTGTATGTGAATGCCCAATTGTAGAATCTGGCCATCATTTCTGGAATGTATGATGCACCTCACAGGGCTCTTCTTGGTCATAAAGCACAACAAATATAAATTTATACTGACCATTTTCCCTTTAATTTCTGGATGATAAGGGGCAATTTTCTAATTTTTTGGTGGCAAAAAATGCTGCCAATTTTTTAACCTTCCATAGTAGTTCAACTGCAAAAATATCAACTATCATAGAAGTTGTTGTTACTGCCAGAATTGCAAATTACCCACTGGGCACAGAAGAATCAAAGCAAATTCAAAATATCTGCATGAGGTAATGATGAAGAAAAAACATGAATGGTTCTTATCTTCACTTTCTGCTCATCAAAGGGATAAATCTGTGATCCAAGCTCATTAAGTGAGTGAAAGAAACAAATTATCATATGAAATTGGCAATATGCATTGTTGGTAACTCTCTAATATTTTTTGAAAGACTTTTTCGCCCATTTAAACTCTTTAATGTCATTTAACAACTTTATCGACAATATTTTGCTGTCAAAGAGCTGCCCTTCAACAGAAAAATCGACAGAAAATTGTCAGGGCTGAAGGGGTCTTGAAAGATATACCATAAGTTAGTAATTTCTGAGGTAACAATTTCATTTTAGTATAAAAGTTTCTTTTATTGATTTGTATTCCAATATGGCAAAATAGAATTTAATATGACCATCAACACATGAAAGGACTGCAAAGTCTTGTCTGGGTCTGTAAGAATTTATGAACGGCAAATCCTTAATAGCTTTGCAGATAATTGCCCTTTTTGTCAACTTAGTATTTCTTGGTCAGGCATTTACTATCATGCTTGTTTATGTATGGAGCAGGAGAAACCCGTATATCAGGATGAACTTCTTTGGTCTGATGAATTTTCAAGCTCCTTATCTACCCTGGGTTTTACTTGGTTTCTCACTAATGCTAGGAAACTCAGTTATAATTGACTTGATGGGTACGTATATCTATAATAAGCTGTTATCAGTTTTGTTAATTTAGTGCTTGAGAGCAGTAGGCACTCGACACAAAATATTCATCCTACATTGTTAAATTATACTTAGTTTTATTGTGGTTTGCAAGAACTGAAGTACTTGGTTACTTGGACAATTAATTTTCCACAGATGGTTACTGATACAATCCATAATCGACAGAAAATGTCATGTTTTTTGCAATATAAATAAAACCACAACTTTCAAACTTATATGCTGGCTGTGCTCATGTATCATCTTTGCATGTAAGAACCTACTTTAAAAGCTACAAATCTCAAAGCAGGAGAATTTTGAACCAGCTCCAGCTCTTAAGTTTTGCCCAGAAAACAATTTGAAAGTTTTAAATGTGTAGTTTACAGTATATTTTATTGGTAAAATGTGCCTTCTAGAGATACTCGAGGTGGAAGCCTCACTTTTATTTGATAGATCATCAAAAAAGTGAAATACTTATTCGGTCTACAGCCCTGTTTTGTAGCAATGGCTAATGCCTCCTATTAGAAAGTAACACGCATGTACAAGTTGGACAGTCATTGTACCAGCTTCTCGCTACCTATATCACCAATTGTAAGTTCTGCGTCCACTGTTAAAGTAACGTGCATGAGACCACGAGTCTAGTGAGGGCAGCATTTCATTTTTGGGGGGCAATTTTTTATTCTCTTATTTGTAGGTAATTGAGACCCCTTGGTGTAAAGTTGTCTAACTAAATCTGCCAAAGCAATACCCTACGACGGTTACCAATATATACTTTGTCTATTAATCTGAGTGTAACATGGTACTCCCACTTTACTCCCGAAAATGCTGGAAGAAATCCCTCTGCTGTACACTAACTTCCCTGTCAAATTTCTTGCTACAACATTTGTAGTTGTTGAACCTCGGTCTTAACTTTCCTTTAGTGCTACCTACATACTGTTTGCTACAAATTCACACCTTACGAGGTACACTACTTTTCAAAAATTGCAATCTAGTCTATGACGTACTTTGTATGTTCTACCAGAACTATCACCCCTAAATTTACACCCCTCCACCTAAAAGCTGCATACTTGACACCTTATGTTTCTACAGCTAAAACTGCCTATATCTCTAGGTTTGGTTTCTTCTGGTAACCTTGCCTAAGTAACTTATCCAAAAGATTCTCAGCCCTCCTACATGCTACTACAAGACCTTCTGAAGAAAACGCCCCTACATTCTTCAGAACTAGCTTGCACGTTCTGCGGATAGTAATTCATTTCCTCTTTTTTCACTCAGGAATCGCTGTTGGACATATTTATTACTTCCTTGAAGATATTTTCCCCACTCAGCAGGGAGGATTCCGAATATTAAAGACACCTCAGTTCATGTAAGTGTTCACGAGGACCGTTCAAATGTGGAAGTAATTCAGTTACGTATTTCTTAAATATGTATTATAAAATATTGTATTTTCCATGTCATACAACACTTCTGTTTACATTCGTACTTCAATACGTATTCCTACTAACGACTGTATTCCCATGTCAGTTTCACTCTCGTTTCTATTTCCATTCCATTGCATGTTTTTATTTCATTTCTTTTCTGGTCTCTATGTCCAATCTTATTGCTGTTTTACCCTAACCTGTTTATTTTCGTTGATGTCCTACGTTTGACCCTATTTCAATTTTATTCTTGGTTTTGTTTCCTTCTTTCGTCTGCTGTGCATTTTGTAAAGCAACGACTTGGGTAACTCAACCGCTTGCCTTTTTTATCAGAAGATCAGACCAGCAGGAGCATTTATAGCCATTGGTGTATTCTTTATTATTTTGGCGCGGCAGTGTATCCTCTGGGAACTAAAAAATGTCGTATGCCCCAAGCAATTTGGACTGTCCAGCCGTCAGGGGTTATACGACGGAGACTAGAGGTGTCGAATGTATCCTGATAAACCTGTTGCACTGTTACTTCCCCGTAGGGTAGAACGGGAGTCCAAACTCTGCCCCTCCCTCCAATTGTCCTAACCTTTTACTTAAGGTGCACTCTACTCTCCAGGTTTCTTGATCCACCATCACAGTAATAGTAATGAGGTCTTCAGCATGTATGTCAACATCTCGGGAGACTTGGTCAATGTAGGTCATACATGGACGTTCATGTAGGTCACACCATGGCCTGGTTTCCATAGACTTGCTTTACTGATAAGCTCGTATATGCTTCTACAGCAGTGTCCAGCAAATCTATCACGTCTTTCTTTCACTAAGATTGACACAGGTGGTATGTTTATATAGAGGTCTTCTTTGATTGATCGCTGTTGCCAAGACTTTTTTAGCTTCTTAGTGAATGTCGAAGTTCCTCCAATAATGTCCAGAGCTTTGAAGAATTTGCGCTTTAAGATGTCAGCGAAGGTAGATTTCCAGATGGTTGGTAGGCTGTCAAGAGGAAACCAGGCTACGCGTATGTTCCTATCCTGCTCTGCTGATGAAATTTCACTTCTAAGGAATGTAAAGCTAACAGCAATCTTGAGTGGTTTACAATTCAGTGCATTGACAATTCCTGCTTGTTTTATATTCATGGCCTCTTTCGTTTTTGAGTGCACGTACAAGCCTATTGTTGCTGCAGGTAACTGTTATGCCTCTGTAGTAACTGATAGCTTATAGCGGTTTTTTGTATTAGTGCATGGTGCAGGATCAAGATGTCGCTGCCTTTAATGCACCTTGTCTCGTTCGTGCATTGCCATTGATCTCGCCTTTGAAAAAC
This sequence comes from Carybdea cf. marsupialis auct. non (Linnaeus, 1758), assembly GCA_010016065.2. Classification (NCBI taxonomy): domain Eukaryota; kingdom Metazoa; phylum Cnidaria; class Cubozoa; order Carybdeida; family Carybdeidae; genus Carybdea; species Carybdea cf. marsupialis auct. non (Linnaeus, 1758). The sequence continues at coordinate 14,735 of JAAAKL020004275.1, read as the reverse complement.
ACTGGTGATCAAGGTTTCTGAAACGTAGGGATTCGAGGATTCTACTTTTAGGATAGGAAGTGTAAGCTCTATGTAAAGAAATTCAAGCTTCGGAAGATGTGTTTAGAGTTGGAAGTGGTCCCATATTTCCTGCTTTGCCCCGGCTTATCAGAAAATTTTAAATTTGGGCTGTTTTTTTGTGAGGTGAATCCATTGCAGACCTACTGAGAGAGAAAAGGAGAGGTATTAGATTACGACCGGTGCAAATTATTCTTGAGAGAGGAAGCCCCTTTAGAGCTGTAGTCCCCATCCTTTTCCTCCCCGCAGATCCCCTTGTAAGAATTACTGGGGGAGGGGGAGGGGGATTGGGAATTTTTATCATCATATAACTTTCGTATGTGGGCGTGATATGCATTTGAAGAATTCCATTAGCAATCTCACAATCCCGTCTTAGACAATGATGGCACTTCTATTGTTGGTTATTGATTTCAATTGTGGAAGCGACGGTCGAAAATAGAAGATATTTTTGATTACACAGTACAATCCTTAATAGGTTATGGATCCGCAAATGATGGTCTTAGAACTTACTTAACGAAAGTGTTGTTTACATTGTATTCTGTTAATAAAGCTATATAGAGCACAAATTACTTTTTATAGCGGGTGAATCAATGCTTTGTGTAAATAGTGCTGTAGTAAAACTGAAGACAACACTGATCAAACGATTCACGTATCGCCAGACATGATTGTAACAGCAAAATTTAGTAAAATTTCCTCAAAAAAGGTTTGATCGGAAAATATCGAAAGGCCTCCCATACTCATTTACAATTCTGTGAGCGCCATAAATACGAACAAAAGTTACTTCTATGAATCACGTTGCTCATTGATCATAAGGGTTCAATACGACCAATATAGATACAATATCGGATATTGACGAGCTGTTGCTTGGATTGTTATAATCTGATAAACCTTCGCTTCTGCTTTTAAGGTTTTAATTTAGATGCTGTGAAATTGGTGATCTTCAGGTGGAAAATCACTTTCTACTGTCGACTATTTTTTATTACTTTTACGTTGTCGAACTTCTCTTTATAACTATACACTCTCATTCGAAAACATATGTAGCCTTATTATGAGAATGACAGGCTGAGCACCGCTTTATCAAGTGTTTTAAGGAGCAGATCGTGGTTAGGTCGGGAGGTTGATCTTTATACGAGGTGAAAAAACCCCATAAAAATTACCAAATTAAAATGAAGAAACCTGGTAGTTATCCTAAAGCCTGATCGCAAGTCGTCTCTTCAAGTCTAAGCGAACTAGTGTAGGCGAAAGGTTGGTTAATTGGAGTAGCCATGTATCGAGATCTTTATAAGTATGGTCATAATCAAGCATGGATTGTCACTATAGGGAAGCAGAGACCTTCCGTTAGTTTTGTGTTTGAGCAGGAGGGTCTGGTGGGGGATAGGAAAGTAAGATTGGATTACTTTGGATTACTTCATATCCAACAGACTAGCCTTTACACTGCGCTGAAGTGAGTGCGGTGTCCAGCTCGTGGGCAGTGAGGACTCTTTGGGACACTTAAGGAATTGGGGACTTTGTCTTTTATTTGACTTCAGCTCGGTTAGGTACGGCCACACCATGAGAGATTGTAGGTATCTGGTTTGTTGAACGTGATCTCGTACATTATTTGCGTATCATTTTTTGCAGATTGCATAACAACAGCTATTTCCCATGTACTCTTTTCTTATCCGTGTTCTGCTAGGATTGTTGCAAGATTGCATTGCAGACAAAATGTTGCTAGGGCGATTTTTGGAAATTAGTTTGTTATTTAGGCCATTTTTAGCGTAGTTAATTATACGATGTGTAATTGAAAAGGCAGATGCCCCCTATTGTTCACTATATCTGTTCCTGCTGCTTATTTATGACGTATATATTTGACGCGTTGACGTTCATCCAATATAATAAGCGAGAAAGTGTGCGTGTGTGTGTGTGTGTGTGTGTGTGTGTGTGTATAGGCGGAACAGGCGGCCGCACCTCTTTGCCTATCATTATGAAACTTTGTATGGACATTCTCTAGGCCAGGGGCAGGTTATTAGCGGGTTTGCAGCCTCAGCGGCCGGCCTTAGGGGCCGCTTGAGGCCAAAAGTGGGTAAAAAGTGCATTTCCAGATTTCCCGGATGTGTCTTTTAAGCGTATTCCAAGTGTAATCCGCACCTTGCAATGTACCTATATCTATTGTGTGCATATTGCATTAGAAACCTGTTATGAGCGTATTCCAAGTTGGTGTACTTTGACAAGAACTCAAGCATAGCTATCCCTATCTCATTAAAGACTTTCAAGTTCATTGACAGTCTGCGGGTAGAGCAATGTCTGTACAGGCAACAATATTTGCAGGCCTAAGCGTCCCGGGCAGGGCCCGGACATTCAGCTAGTATAGAATGCTGGACAACAAAGATCTTGTCGCTGTTTCACAATACTTAACCAAACAGTGTTTTGTCAGTATCCGAGCTTAATCCCTACGAATATAACAAATATTTCTTTCCGCCCTTATTTAGGAACAGACTTCTAGATGGCGAAATGGATCCGGCGTACGAACCCATGCCTGAGGCGGAAGGCGCTGAAATGAGCTGGGGCCGGCGGCTTGGGAATCACAATGATGATGAACATGATGAAAACATGGATCATCACGACTAGCGTCACTTGCCGGCAAATCGTAACACGCAGACAAGTCGAAGGAACAAAGGGTCGGAGAACATCCGTAGAAAAGATCTGCGAAAGTAAATATCTGCCGACATTCGCTTGCAGGCAGCTGAACGTTGACAGCTACTGTAGTCGAGTCAGCGGAGGGTAAAACCACATACCTGTACCAAACCATGGGAATCAAAGGATATAAGTGAAAAGTGCCGATGTGTTAAATAGACGTTATTTGCTACTATCAATAGTTGTAGTGTGCCTTCGTTGGAGAGAATATGCATTATAGAGGAAACAATAGAGTGCTTTTATTGGGGAGTCTGAGACGGCTAGGAAAGCGAACGCGATAACGATTTTTGGCAAAGATTTGCAATTTCTTTGAATATCACATCTGCCTGAAAGGATCCAAAATTTACTAAATATTAATTTTGAAGGTTGAAAAGTAACAAAACAAAATAAAAACCTGTCGCCATTTGGGTTTGAGCACGGGGCCCATACTGTCGTTTGTATTAACCGTATGCCTTCAGGCTCGCCTTTCTCAAGCACTAAAAACCACAGGGGAAATGTTTGACGAAACAGAATCTGAAGTACATGTTGCCTGTATCTGGTGGAAATTTCGGAAAGCTCAGGAGTTTCTTATTTCAATTTTGATTATGTCTTTAGTGGTACGTCTTCTGGTCATTGATCTTTATTTTCGAGTTACCAACCTTACCTTGCTGCTCCAAGGTAGTCTAATGTAGTTAGGGCCTGAGCACCAGAATGATGTCTTTCTTTATTTTGACATCCTGTAGGCTATACATTATAACACTTTCATATTTTTCACGCTCGATCGTGAGATGCGAGGGTACGAGAGGATAGAAGTCTAGAAGATTTGAATGTAATGAGGTTTCTCTTTGCATTCTTTGTCGCGTAATGTTTGCAAGTTTTATGAGAATACCATGAAAGTTATGTGTGGACACGAAATATTTGACAGTTTTGTAGCCCCACGGAGCTGTTGTTATTCTCATCGACAGTATGCAAGGTATCAACTTCGAAGATCCTTATAGTACTGCGACATTATTAGAAAGGAACGGTGACGAGGGTTACAAGCCTTGAGTGGTGATTGTTACTAATATGCGTGCGCCTTTTCGATTTACTGCACGCGCTGCGCATTTACTGCACAGATTTATCATCCGAAACCTACGAGCGGAAGGATACATCAGTAATGCAAAGTCATAAATCTTGACCCGCTCGTTGACTGAAAACGCTCTGCCAAAGTTTGCGAACGTCTTTCTTCATGTTCGTGTTATTTTATAGAGGCTAAGATTGGGAGATTTATGACGCTGATTGACACCTCAGTTAGCTTTCCACAAATGAATTTATCGAAACATGTTTTCGAACGAGTTCGTCGATTACCGTTTTTTTACTTCCTACTGATGTTTGAAACGTCCAGATAGTGCAATAGTATCACTGTGGACATATATTTATGGCTAGGGAAAAGTAAGTGATACTCGGTTTATGTTGTGGACTACCTTAGTTTGAAGATTAGATTTGTGCTGATTCCAATCTAATGTAGCTTCGATAAACCTTTTAAGATGATGCATTGCAAGCGTCGGGTCCCATTTCCAAATGCAAATAAGCTATGTGATGATCTGATTGGTTTAGTAGCTGCAAGGCTTTTGCATGTCTCGAGAAGTTGACGTTTTGAGGTTTAGTAGCTGCTAGTTTGCCATTCAGCCTATCCAAGCTATAATCGTGACCCAAATTGAACGAATATTTGACTTGCTTTTTGCGAAAAGCAGCACGCCGCGATTGCGTGGGTTCCAGGTTAAAATCCCGGTAGTGACATTTTCAATTTGCTCTAGAAGCTTCTAAAACTAGACAGAGGGTAAACGTGTATTCTACTTACCATGTCATGACGTCACCAACATATATGTATATATACAGCTTGTATTATGCGCTATGCTATATGGTAGGGAAACTTGGTCACCGGAGGAAGGTAATGTTAGCAGAATCTCTCGAGAACTGATTAGAAATTGGTACGATAGCTGTGTAATGTCACTCTTGGAGGTCCTAGGAGGAGTTGGGAAATGAGTGCTTCTGTTCAGTAAACATTTCAATGTTTTGGACATGTTGAGAATGGCAAAATCATGCGGTCTGGAAAAGAATCATCGAGGAAACCCTCTTACTACGCAGAAGTAAGTCTGACAAGTCGCTGGAATCATCTGTATAAAAATCGACCTGGTGTTGCAACAAGGGCAGCGTTGATGTTATAAAGTTCAACATTGTGTCTGGAAATGTGGCTTCATAACTCGCTACCATGTAGGCTATTGCCTCATCAGCACAAATTAGATAATTTCTGACGAGAACATATTAAAGGCGAATGAAAAGTGAAAAGTTTTGGAAATAGTATGATTTGACTCCAGATAACTAAAGCCAACCCTGGTATAGACTGTTTCTTAAAAATACTAGACAAGCAGTGTATGTAGTGATTGAACTAGAGGCGTTTGCATCTCGAAAACCTCTGCTCAAAACTCTGTCGATATTCCTTAGAATCCTCAAGTTAGAGAGGTTTTGTTAGAGAGATCTAAAACTTTGAAAGCTGATACCTTTGTGTTGGGAAAGGACAGCATTCTCAATTACAGCAATTGACGTTCTTACTACTAAAAAAAACTACTAGGGCAACATGAAAATTGAGTATTTTTCCATAATTCAAATATTTTCAAAATCGTGACGTCACAACTTTCCCCCCGCGGTCCAAGGACTGGAGCGTATTACTGCTGCATGATCTTCTATTTCTTCTAGTTCTACACCGTCTTCAAGCATTTATCCGCAAGCGTGGCTTTGCATGCCATGGTTCATCTTCTCCCCCTGCACCCGCCTAATGATGATGATTGTCTACTTACTTAGTTTGTTTTTGCATGTGCAACCAGTTACCATTTCTTGTAGTGGGCCTTCGATTGACTTCCGTTGGGCTTGCTAATGTCATTTAACCCTACCTTCAAACCAAAGCCAATGAAATAAGTGCTTTCAAAAGGACTTCCTCAAAGTTATTTAGATCAAAAGGTAGATACGCGCTTGCGCTAGAGAACAAACAATTCTTCCACAAAAAACCCAAACATTTTCCGTAACCTACACGTTGAGTGACAGGCTACGATATCCCCACAAAATCGTCAGCAAAACTGAAGGTCAGGTTCTGGTGTGCATGCTGTGGTCTCAGGTACTAACACTAGGATCAATTTCAGTCATGAACGAGATCTGACACTTCATGGTGTCTCGTTCAGAAAACCCTTAGCTGGAAATGAACACTGGGCAAGCTTAAGAACCCAAGGTTAATAGCCATCGAATGCTCCAAAATCAGAAACGAACTGACGACATTTGACTCCCGGTCTACATAGTATGAAATCCAAATCAATAGCCCCTATTTACTACTCAAATACCTATCATTTTGGTCTTGTCAGTCTCGATAGTATCTTCACAAAACTGATCATTTTTAACCCTCTCTTCTCGCAAATACTTAAAAAGAACAATGCTTACATGAGGAAGACGGATAAGAGACCGTGAAAGGAAACATGTGGAAGGTTAAAACAGCAAACTTCTGTTTCTGTCTGAGATGTTATGGAACCTGTATCACACTTTCAAAGTAAAGTCAGCCGAGAAAGGGCATTCCTTCGCAGATTCTGCGCGTACAATGTACAAGATTCTTGGCTACAATGTGTTGTGCTGAATAGGGATAAACATAATGAAGCAAAAGTATTACCTCATTCTACCTTTTTAATGTTGGAAGAGGCCTGGAGGAAAACCAACAGGCACAGCACAAGTCTGCGTAATGACAATTTACAAAATATAACACGTAAAGTTCAACAGTCTAATGTAAAATAACGCCTCTCGGGGGCTAGACACGTTCTACCAGGAATTGTAGCATTGCAAAATAGCAGAAATCCTCGGCATACATGGATCGCATCATTACTTACTATTAACTAGCCATAAATACAGTTACGACTTGGCTAATTTTCAGCTTACACTTTCAGTCTTACGGCTAAAGAGTATTCTTTCGTAGCACTTTATAAAACGTAAATACCTTACATCGAATGTGCTCATGTGGCATAAAGCACATTGCAAGAAGCTAGTTGCCGATATCCATCGGCAGAGGACTGGGAAGAATTGCTGTCATCGAGATCACCACAAGTTAGTTGGTAAGCCACCAATAATAGAACGGTTCCGGAGCTCGACCCCCAATAGTAACTTACTATCATTGTGTCAAAATTTATAAGTATATAGTATTTGGCCTATTACAACCCATGATAGTTGGTGTATTTGCAGCATCAGTTTTGCAACTTGGCAGCATAATTATGCAATCGTAACACAGGCAATCTATTCAAAAACGTTTGTTGATGGTAGCGAACGATAAAACTGCATGAAGTAGCGAATTCATTTTTAGTAATGAAGAGCTTCTCTCGTCTCTCGCCCCTCAGAGTACAAAATCGTCAGAATATGACATTAAAAGGTAAACAGAAAAGCTTTCAAGAGCTAAAACAATTTATTCTGTCAACATCTCTCCTGTGCGTATATTTGAGATTCCATCCTTGACGCATACGACATAACTTTCTTTCTCTTCCTTAGGAAGAGGAAAAGTCATTGAATAAAAGGGTGTTTAATAATCAGGATATGTTCAATCGTCACGCGTAACTATAAGTTGCGGAGATTAACATCAGCGAAAATATCGTAACATCGGCATGTAAGAGATTACTTGACGTCTTTCATTTAGGAACACTGGCAAAACATCCAAATTGAAGGAGAGTCAAGCACTTTTCAATAATTTAAGATACGACTGCAGGAGTTCAAAGGTATAGGTGAAAGCTTTTTCACATTGCAGTAACATACTTAGCTTGTATGCGACATCAAATACTTTCAATTCCAGTTTTACTTTTGCGCTTTTGAAAAATTTTACACTTTTTACACTTAAACGAGGCGGCACTTTTAAGGTTCGGGTATGTCGCAAAATCTACAAACCAATAAGCGTCGCCATGGGCTTATTGCGCTCCAGAGAATTGAGTATTACGACAAGAGTGACATCAATTCGTAACAAGATGAAGACGTATATTTTGTGCTGCAGTATCTGATGCAAAATTCACGAATGATACATCAAATGTTAGGACCTGACAGTTACAGTCTGCTCTATATTTTAATACTTTTTACAATTTTTGTACGTGCAAGAAAAACACATAGATAATGTGTTACAACAAGACACACAAAATGAAACTGTGATATAAAACGATCTTCATACCACATAAAAACAGAAGACAGTACACTGATGATTAGCGGGGGCCGGGTAAGTGGGCATCCCCCCACGTGCATGCAATAAACCTTGGGGCTCTAGTTGTGCTTGTGACACTTCCTACTTGATTTTGGGTCAGGTGTTATGTCAAGTAGCTTGGTTTGTATTACGGTGTCGAGATCAGAGAAATAGGATAAATTTATGAATGCTTTGGTGTTGAAGTTAGGTACTCGCGGCTGAATGTAAAAACATTCCAAAATACAACAATACATCTGCCGCTAATTATTTTGATATGATTGTCACAATTCGACATGTTATTACTATATATTGCATTGATAGAGGTACCCCATGTTTATAACATTAGCCTTGGAAGACGTAATGTATGAAAATTCCCCTGACTTCGGATACACCTTACAGAAAATAAGAACCAGTACATATAATCTTACTCCCATCTATCTTTTGTATTCTATTCGATCAACTTTCACATCATCTCCCTGTAATTGGTAGACGTATGTCACCACTGTAGATGACTGAATGTCCATTAGTACGAACGATGGGATGACACCCCTACAAGAAACAGGGAAAGAAAATGGCAATTAAAATTACATTTGTTACCAAAGTTGCATTGCTATGTGAAAGACGGTTTTCTTGGTTGGTTTACGTACTCTTAAACACGCTCATCCCACAAAAAAGATTACACCTTCTTAAGCAATGTCACTCCCCCTAACTAAACGACCTCATTGCTCGTTTGCATGTTTATCCTGTGTGTAAAGGCAACTGAGGAGCTTTAATGTACAAATGGACGTATAAATTACCACCCCACAATTAAGCCGAAATTTAGGTACATCAAACTATAAGATTTCATTTTCGCTTCTGAGTATTTCCACGACCTGGGGGGCAGTCAAATTTGAGACGATACCTTTACCTTCCTAACTAGTCATGCAGATTTAACCTTAACGCCCACGCCGCCCAGATCTTCAGAAAGTGCAAAACACAACTTTTCTTTACCAAGTCGAGAGTTCCATGTAATCCGGCTGTAGCGTTGCACAAATGATCATCCTATATGCAAGGGTAAATTCCTCGATATTTTTAAAAACAAACATAAAACCTGCATTGCCGCAGCCATAAGCCTCATGCGCGGAAGAACATATATTACAGGCAACTTTCAAATCAGGTTGCGCCTTTGCTGGTCTTCACCGTTGGTCTTTAAAGAAGTAGCTCCAGGAGAGTGTATTTTTTACATTTTACATGGAGAAGTAGTTCAGAAAGCTCAATAGCAGCAACTCATCAAGTCATACCTCTGTTCCTTAGGTTTGCCACTTGTTGAAAGCAGGAATCAAGGAAACCTCAATGTACAAGATGGCTTTATACTATCAGGTACCTCCCGGGTACATAAATACAAAGATGCGCGACAGACATCTGTTGTCTATCTAGTACCATAATTACCCTAATGAATGGGAAAGGTACTAAAATGTATCTGATATACGTTACAGACAGTAAAAAGGCCTCAACCGTAGCTAACACCTATTCTGGTACAATGGGATAGACTTAGTATCGGATAGGCTGAGGATCTAGTTATAGATATGGTATACAGTACCATGACGACGGCGTTCCTTTTTCGATCATCACGCCTCCTCTTATAAGAACAAAAAGCAAAGTAACGTACTTTTGAAGATCAGATTACGGAGTAAGTTGCCTGTTTCACAAAGATTTGAGAAGTGGAAGTGACGCGTATAGTGCCTTGGGCACTTATTGTAACATCAACGTAGGTTTCAATTCATGCAATACTAAACACTGTTCTTTTAATAAGGTCCTTGCACGAGGGTGATACATGGATTAAATACGAAAATGCCTACAAAGACTCACAGATCTAACGGATTGTAAGCTCCAGTCGCTGATCCTGGGTTGATATAAAATTTTCCCTCGTGCTCATAAGCCTCAAACTAAACAAAAAACAACAAAATATCATGTCAAGTAAAGCATACTAATTTACATGTTGCACAACAACAAAACAATGTTTAAGTATATGTGTGGGGAGAAAATTCTGTCTGCATGTCAACAAGGAAGACTAGTGCCATTTCCAGATTGCTATGTACGACTGACTAATAACTTAATACACAATAAAGAATAGTCAAAGGGAAACAAAACTTAGCTACCTTAAGTTCCATGTCTGACGGCTTTCACGATGCAGTAAATGACTATTCTCACTCAAGGCTGAAGGTAGTACTCATAAAGTTCTCTTCACGACGGTGCCTAATACCCCTCTCCCTGCTAATAAATTTCAGAATTTTTCCAAACCCCCGCTCTTCTTAGGGCACCCTATATATTTTCATAATTTGTACCTTCACATTTAGAAAAGGCATGGAAATTAAACAAGTACTTTTGTATATCTGTAACATTACAGCTATGCATTTTGACATTTAAAGATACCTAAAGCATCACTTATTTTACTTTTTCATTAATTTTTATCTAATTGATCGCGATTTCAGGTCTTCCACGATGATTGATCTGAACACCCTTAAGAACCAATCATGAATCACGATATACATATGTTTTTGCATGACCAAGGATGTTATCCTCTTTTGACGTATTTTATAGCTCCCAGCGGCAGAAAGCCAAGATCTCCTTAAGATAAGACTAGTGCATCATATTTTTCCTGTGTCATTTCAATTTATGTACTCTCCGCATGATCTTCCCCTATCTATGGGAGTTTCACCAAAATCCCAGTAGTGCACATCATAGTAAATACTTTAATAAAAATTGGAGTACCTTACCTTGTGAGTGTGTCCACTTATGAGTATATCGACGTCTAATTGCCTTTGAACCTACGGTGCGCAAGAAACATTTCTATTTATTTCTATTGATGGACGTAATAAATGTAAATGAAGCAGCATACAGGCAAGATATCTCACCGTTTAGCTATATATCCCACCCCCGCCGGCTATTTCCGGCAGGGATCACAAAATGACACAACCTTGGAGTAGAAAAACACTGGAGCCACTAAAATTTAAACACAGAAACTTCAGAAATGATTAAATACATGTTACATAATACAGATGTGAAGTCAATTCTGTTACACTTGAACAATGCTCCCGAGGTCCAGTAGAAGGAAATGTAAGCAATGGCCAACCACTATTAACCTGGGCTTGGTGTATACCTCTCTAAGTTTAGTACGATCTGTTTTTGGATATAATATACCTGGATTGTGTCCAAAATTCAAGAACAAGTTAAGAACACACCGAATCTTACTTTCTACCCCAAAGTTTTTTGAGTATAAAAGAGCATATCTCAATCTTCATATCTGCAAAGTGAGTGGCTAATTCAAATTATACATGCCAACTACATTCCCTAAAGATGGCAGGCCCTTTACAAAACAACACACAGTAGAAACTGAAAGCAGGACACCAACAGCAGGACACCAACAGCAGGACACCAACAATGTTTGTGGGGCATTTTAAACAATACAATGAAATGAAAAATCAGAGAAATGCATCAATGGGCATTGGAATGCATCACTATGCATCAAAATACATTGATATGCACTGAAATTGATAACTGTGCATTGAAATGCATAACTGTTGTAATATACCACTGTGCACTGGATCGAGAAGACCGGCTGAGGAGTGTTGACAGGAGTTTTTGCCCAGAAACTCTAACTAGGCAGGGCACACCAGGAGCTGGAAGGTAACTATTACTGGGACACAGTAACACACAATATCCACGTCTCAAGTGCATATGCAGAGCTGTGTAGGTGACTCATCATATCCATTGCAACAAGGTCTGTCTCATAACAACATGTGTTTTGTCTTTTGACGAGGCCTTTATACCATAATTTTGTTCAGTTTATCTGAAATCAATCTCATGTCAGCTAAGAGATGGCTACTCACCATTGCTAAGCTTTCTGCATCTCCCCATGGTACAATCTGATGCCCATGACAAATGCCTATCTTGAATTGCCCAACAGTGACTACCTTCTGTTCTGGGTATGACAAATTCTAAAAACGGGAAAGGAATCTATGCTAAATGGAGCAATATTGGACCATGATTGGCAACAAAACCCCTACTTTGAAACAAATAATAATAACATTGGAAGCTATCAGCATGGATGTTACTTTACTCACATTAGATAAAGTAATACAACGAATGTACAAATCAAAACAGTGCAAAATCTCCTTACGAGGGTGAAGGTGGAGGTACTCTCCTTGAGCCTAAGAAATTTTAAAGCCTGGATAGACATCATACAATGGTTTTCCTATCTGTACTCAATTCAATCTTCATCCTCATTCTACTAAGTATGTCCCATATATTAATTTCTTGATAAAATTTAAGTGTGTTTTGGCCTGTAATCTGTCACTATGAAAAAATATTCCAATGCTCACAGTGTGGAATATTCACAATAATAAGTTTTAGAGCTCAGGGAAATTTGTATTCCAGCAGCAAAATAAGAGTTATGGATAAAAGATAGGGGCCACTTTTCTAAACCTCAACTGCATAACTTTGAATAGCCAACGACTCCCTTAGAATCATATAGTGCTGGCATTGCCTATTCTTCGTCAATAGCTCACAATTTGTTGTAACGGTTTTCTTTCTCTGAAACAGTATCACTGTAAGATCGCAAAAATGACTGTTATCTTATCACTCAAAGTATTTTCAGTTACGACAATGAGCTCATCCACTTCATATGCAATCTGATATCATCATTGGATACCATGAGAAATTTAACGTATACATGGCAATTTACTTCTTACTACTACATCTTAGCATATATGCATATATGTATACGTATACACACAGGGCAATAAGTCGGGAGGCAGGATACCACATGCACCAACATTTTGCCCACATTTTGTCACATGTGAAACAACCTGATAGATTTTGTTCAAATGGAATGCCCTTCCCTACTTTGAGATTTTTCCTTGTCATGGTCCTGTGTATATGTAACTTTATACTGGTATTATATATAGATATATGCAGTAGGGAGACACTGACTGACATAATTTGCTTTTGTACTCATTCCTATAGTCATACTATTCACAAAATGCAAGCATTAACAAGTCTACTTACCTCATCAAAGTCACCCCGTACTACATGAACATCACTGGCTAGTGTTTTCAAGTAATCATATGACTCCTTGGTACACAGATTTCCAGTGCATAGGATGTGTTGAATCTTACCAGGTACCTAAAAGTAAATTGCTTACGAATAGACTATGCAAGCAGACAGCAAAGCACTTCACATTCTCATACTGTAAAAGGTTCAACATATACCTATGCTGAGCTCAAATAAAGTATTTTTAATAATGTTGATTGTAAATTTAACAATGTAAATTTTGCACAGAGACCTTCATGACGAGACAAGTTAATCTATCCCACCTCCATTTATAAAAAACAAAAGTTGTGTAACATGTAAAGCAAATATCATTCTCTGAGAGGACTATTCAAGTGAGTTGTTATGAGACAATTTTGTATCTTATCATATCCTACCCTGGGTTAAGGTCGCAAATACAATTTGATGTACCTTCATAATCATCATCATCACCATCATCACCACTACCACCACCTGCAGCAATACTTACATCATTATCAAGATCCGTATAATAAATCTACCATCATTATGATCACAGTCATATCCATCATCATTTTCATGACAATTTGGCTAATCCTCCTCCATATCACACACTTTCTAACTTTGGAAAATGCTGATGGGGTAGAAACAAACTTTAGATTTGGCAAGCATGAAGCCAGGAGTCACTGCCATTGAAACAATGCACTTGCTCAGCAGAAGTTGCATAAGCTGTCTCACTTTCAGCCTGCTTCTATACATTTGTTTCAAAATGTAGCAAGTGACTCCTCCACCACCTGTAGCTATCCTGTGTTAACTATGGTTGCCCTTACTCTGTTTATCAACTTTCTGGTACTGACCCCAGTACCTAGCAGGATTGAGAATAAACAAGGATGGGTTAACCAGTGAAATAAGATTTGCTGATGAAATGCAGGGTAGATTGGGCATTAGATTGTTACTTTAATGTCAAATGATAAATAAGCCTTAAATAGAAATGGTGGTTGAAAAATTTCCCCAAATCAAAATGTTTGTATATTTTGAACAGATAAACAAAGTAAACTTTATTCAAAGAAATAGTATCTACCTTGCCATCAAAGATCATACCAGTCTGAAATCTCTCACAAAATTAATAACCAAGGGGTTGGAATATTGAAAATCTTCAGATAAAAAGGGGGAGCGGGCGAGCAGGCATCTATTCAAGATTCAACAATGCATATGACCAGATGGCACTGAGAGCTGAAATGCATGAGAGTTGGTATGTATGCTTATACATTTTAGGTAGCAAATATATGAGCAAATGATACCACAAAAGACAAGAAGTCTTTAATGGAGTCTGTCCTACATTTTCTAACATCTATTATACTCACTTCATCAACTAGCTCTTATTTCTGCAGCAGCTACTCTTTGGGAAGACAAACAAAAACAAGTAGATATATCTGGAGTTGCTTTGTGTTGACTTTCATAAGCTTGATGTTGTTACTCCATACCAGATGCTTTAGTTTTCTCTTAACAGAGCTCAACATAATTCTCCCAGAGCTCACAAATTATATCTATTTTTCACTTGTGTTTGACTGGACCTGCAGATAGTCAGGTGTTCAGGTTTTTGGAAAGCATGCCTATAAAACTATTCTATGATCTAACAGGGTCAGCATATCTTTTCACATATGCTTATGCATCATAATAATGACAGTCATATTGATATATTCAAAACAATATCACATGTTTTAGTATACTTTATTAGTTACCTCAAAATGCC
>JAAAKL020004274.1:0-21304 GCA_010016065.2 Carybdea cf. marsupialis auct. non (Linnaeus, 1758) | reverse complement strand
GAGGGCCTTGATGACAGTGCAGTTTGGTTTTTCATACACTATCCTGGTAAACAGCGAGAGGCTGTGGTCATGGGGAGGCGGTATCGTATAAACATGATCTATTGGGATGCTGAATCTAGTTACCTACTGTCATACAAGTGGAAGGTAAACATACAAGCATCAGGTAACCTTACGACATTCCTCTACAGTCTACACAATACCAAATAAGAATTTGTGCATGATTACAATGTAAATCCAAATACCCTCGTCTATCCAAAGATAAGAAGCGACTTCAAACTCAGATAAACTTTGGGGACATTTCTTGGAGGAAAGCTTTAGTTTGGAGGTCCTTAAGGTTTTACAGCGAAGAAGCAAAATAAATAATTGCTCTTACGTAGGACCTAGCATATATTGAATCCACAGAGAAGACATAGCTATGTCTTCTCTGTGATTGAATCCCTGTCATCTATTTTACGATTTCACGAGAAATCTGTATTTCTTCTTCTCAAATATTGGGTACACAGTTGCTTTTCACAAGGTCGGTTTTCGTACGGAAGTCGCATGCTGATGAGCCTACGTCAGTATCTGTAATATCACTGACACAAGGGTCTTATTTCATAGGTTAAGAATTAAATTCCATCCTTGATAACTTTCATGCACCATTACTCATGACATCCACCTCACAGAGTATCATGACTCAACCACAGTACTAATATTTTGAGGCATTAATGATTTTGCAACTCACATAGCCGAGCATTTGTGACGTGGTTGGGTCAGATCTGATTGCATGCCTTTTGTTTCATGTTAAAGTGTTCCGGTTTCCCAACATTTCGATCAAAAGGAAGAAAAAAAGATTGATTCACACCATATATAGCAGGATTTGGGGCAAATCATAACGTGTCACATTCTGAAGAATCCAAGGACTGCAACAACTCCTAGTTCAAGAACAAACCGAGGCCATGGCTTATCTGCAACTCCTTTTTGTCAGCGCTGCAATTTTCTTGGCATGCCAAGGTAAGATATGTCTTTGTAGTGTATCGTAATTTGAGTGTGTTTATAGTTATGCAACCAAAAATATCTTTTTCAACCCCTATATTAAACTATGCAAATTCTCATTATGCAATATTATAGTAATCTTTCTTTGGTATACAATGACCGTGAAGCCCTGTTTTCCTGTCTCGGTCTCTTGATTTATTGATCAGTGATTTAGCTGTTGTTTGTAAGATGATGCATTTTTGTAGGAAGAAAAAGGAGAATTATCAAAGGGTAACTGGCACACTTTAGGGTATTTTCCAGTAATTCTGTTAATGGTTTCGGTTGGGTAGCGGTTTTAATCAAATGGTTAATTTAATTTAAAAATTCCGACGCTTGGCGGCACAGTTGATGTTTTAGATCGTAGACGTTTATTATATCGTAAGTCGTAGTCTTTTCCTGAGCTACGTTTCGGGAGATACTTTTTCCATCTTCAGGTTGATGGACTCTGGAACGTTTCGCTGGTTGATGTTGTGGTATTGCGGACTTCGAATAAAATAGGGATACCTAGGGAAACCCTAGAGGTTGCGACATGGGTATTTTATGTCTGTTGTGTTTTTTCAATATTTCTGGGAACCATATGTGTGGGAGAATGTAACGTTTGGTTTTGATGCGTTCTTGGTGATGTGGAGAATAAATGATTTCTCTGATCTTTCTGGTTGTTGTGTTGATCTCTCTGTATCAAATCTCGCAATTTTCCCAATCGAAGGTGTTCGGTCATTTTTCCAACAGTCTTCCACGACCTCGTGGCTTTTTAATTCTCCCTTTTCGACTGCTTTCTTGTGTTCATTTAGCATCTGACCTAAAAAAAAGTTTGGATTCACCAATATATATTGCTTGACAGTCTTTGCATCTTAATTTGTACACGATATTGTTGGTTTCCTCTGAAGGGACAGGGTCCCTTGGGCTTTGAAAGTGTCTTGCCTAATGTTGAGGCGGTGGAAAGGAAACATAGGATATTATGTTACCTAAGGATTGTTTTGATGGTTTAACACGTGCCTTTAATGTAAGGAATTATGTGCTTGTGCTGGTTCTGTATCTTTTTCTTGACCTCGTGACTTCTTTCTCCTTAAAGCTACTTGATGTCGTTGGGGCTGTATCCGTTGGATGCGAGGACCTTTCAACGGCTGCATGAATAATTCGACTTCGACATCAGAAGCATCTGCCATCTATCTTATTCAATTTTTTTATTCAGTAGTAACTCCTGTAATAGGGATAATGGAGCTTAGCTCCTCCATCCATTGGCAAGGATAACATCTAAATTTTTAAGTCTCTTAGTCTGAGCTTGATCGTAACGTCAGCTACTGTCTTTCTTCCTTCGAGGCTTCTTGACTTCCCTCCTAGAAGTTGCCTTCTCCTACCTATCAATTAAATAGGATGCGTTACAGAAACGAGACTAGGTCTGATGCGGCTAGCCCAAAACTAAAAGAAAACCAATCAATCAAATATTGTATAAGCTTGTATTATTTGAATTTATCAAGATCCCTCGTAATTTACTTCCACCTGAAAATTGTGAATTTTTCACATAACTGTCGGGAAATCGCGAATATTCGAGAAAGAAAAGACCGTAGGAGACTGACTGTGATTCATGTTTACTCTTACTTTCATCCATACTATTATTTCGTATTATAACTTGCATAGTCATGTTCTGCTAGCAACATCGTGATCGACAGCACGCTGCAAAGCACTCGAGAACCTTCTAAACTGTGACACACATTCATATGACCTCGCTTTGATGTGTCATTGCATAATTACCGGAACTGAAATATTGTAATCACTTTTCTGGAAAACTCTATCATGATCTTAGATTATTATCAGAACTATATTTAGATATAAATAATGCTGATTCATAGTTACTAAGATTCTAGAACATTCGATATCAATAATATATATATTGTACGTCATGGTAAGTCAAGTAACTTCCAACGTTCAACTTTTAAATAACTTCAACTTTACTGGAATATAAAACTTGGAGATATACTGGAAGATACAGAATGAGAAAAACTTAGTACGTATCGTACCATCATTTTATCTCGAACTGCAGCAATACGGATTCACCGCAATCTGTCGCGAGCTGGCCTAGATGCAAATATTGCGCAAACGCGTCGAATACACGGATAACTTCAATTAACTTCCGCGACAACATCAAAGTGATCATTTAGTATGGAATGTGGCTAAACTAAACATGTTTGTGGGTATTCCTGATCTAAAACGTGGCACCGACGCAGTAGAATTACTTTAGGTGTCGGCGTGAAGTTCGTTGAGCCCTATTTTCCTTATCATGTTTTTGTTATCTTAAGATAGCCGTATTCGTGCTCACGTGCAGTTCTCCCGCAGTGTTTTGGTTTTTTTGTTCATTAACGCCCATCCTATTTTTATCAGTGTTTCCGAAAATGTTGCTTTCCTCCTCCTTTTTTATTAATATGCGCTTCCTACTCTGTATTAGGTGTATCACAAGAAAAGTTAACCTGTCCTAAGCAGATCAATATTTAAACTGGCTACCCGCTCAAGACGTTTTTAATAAACATGTTCTAAGATCTTGTGAGAACTCTTAATTTCATATGACTATATAACATTCGGAAGTTTGGTTTCTTAATTTGGCCTAGCCATTCAAGCATGGAAATATCGGAATTCTTTGGCCTGTGGCCAAATGAATGCAACACGGAGGCCTGACACGAGTCACAGGGGGGGGGGGGGGCGAATTTAGAAACAATATTTATGCATTGAGTAGCGTTCTTAAATAAATTTTATGAGGGGATACACACTTTTGAAATGAGAAACAGCAAGTTCTTGTACGTAGTTTTTGAATAGCCCCAAATATTTGGTAATGAGAATGCAAAAATTAACACCAAAAATCTTTTCGTTCTCGAGTCACCACTTGTTTCGTTCCTTGAAATTATTGTTTTTAATATAACAAATTCATTGGTAAAAATGCTACACAAAACATAAATGCCATTCTTACGTTTTTTAAGTAGTTATTCTTTGAATTTTAAAACGTGGATGCTTATTTCCGTTTAGAAGTATAGAAGTAACATCTTTAACTGTAGTTATGGCTCTATTTGAAGAAAACACTTCGAAAGATCTATTGATCCCATTACAGTATGGTTAACAGGGGGTGCTGTTTCGAGATTTCAGTTTACAGGAAGCTCTTTCACACCAGAGTGAAAAGGGCACTGGTCTATGGCCCAGCTATTTAAAGATCGTGCGCATCTAAACTTGTTCTGGAGGCACATTGCTTAATTCCGAGCTATTTTTAGTGCTATATAATTCGTTAGTAGTTGGAAAAAGTCTTGTGTGTAGGCACTTGTAGACACAAGAGCTGGGGGGAGGGGGGTTTTATTCAAACCTAACAATAGCAATGACATTAGCCATTTTGCGTAAGATATCAATGAAATGCTTTCCTTTCCACTTTAACTATTTATTGCTACGTGTGTGGTTCGGTTATTTGAAGTAATTTCTATATGCAGATTTGTGCGTAGTCCCGAAGGCTAGAAAACTCGTCCATAGTCATATTACACTCATTTCAGTCTGACAAGATTTAATCCATAGCAACATCTCGTTTATTATCTTGAAGGTACCGATGGCCTGTGCTTTAAGAAGCTTTGTCAAAGTAATCCGTCAAATGCACTTCGTAAATGCGATTCCCAGGGCTGCGGACATTACAAAGCCAAAAGGTATGTTCCGTATATTTCTTTATTTTTTGTATTTTATCATGCGCTGGCAGATCAACGGGGATGTTCAATCACAAGAACGTAGATAGGTGATAATGCATCGGAAGAAGGGTTATATGTCGTTGACGTTTGTAGATACATGTAGAAAAACGCGAGGTATATTCGTATTCACCTATACCCCAGTGGCGGGTGGTGACATTGAATTTATTTTTTGGAGGGCGTGGGCTGAAATCCGTTCATAAAGATAACAATAGAATCAAATGCAATACAGAGGAGGAGGCGGAAGAGGGGGCAGAGGGGGCAATAGCCCCCAATAATTTGAAGTGCAACAATCTTTCACAGGTTAACATTGTCAATGAGCAAAAGAATAACGTGTAAATTCCTACCGCGTCAAAAATTCTTGCAATACATTCTTGGCGTGACTTCCTAAAATTTCCTTGCCACGATTGTAGGCTGTTGTCAATGAACCATAAACTGTAGGGCCTTCCTATCTATGCCTTAAATGAGGATTCAATGTGCAACTCGAGAACTTACATATGAAAGCTAATATTCCAAATATGGCACGTAAATAAATGATGTTAGCATGACCTATCACTTCCCAATGATACATCAATATCTCCACGTTCTTCGCCTTCGATTTGATTCTAAATTACAATAAATCGGAAACACACTTAGTATGTAACTACAAAATTATCATTTCGAAAACGTTCGACTGCTTATGCCTTCATTCATGGTGAGATATAAAGGTACTGACGAGTATAAGTGCCCGTAAAAGATTATCTTTTACGATTCCAAAGCCAATCCCCGACACCGTTTGATTAGAATTTGTTAATTTTACCTTAACAACCTTGTCTTGATGTTTCGTCGTATTACGAAAAGTTACAATCGGTTTTAACTTAAAACCTTCAGTTCTTCATCGCACTCCAAAATATTTCGTTTGTGTTCTATGATAGTGTGCACCTTACGACTAAGTACCGATGGATACGATAGTGCCGAAGCATTTATCGAGTGATCTTTGTCCTGTTACCGCGAGGTTTCAATAGCTTCGCTCAGTTGAATAGTTAAGTCCGATTAATCTGTTCCCTATCCAATTGAATAGGAAAACTATGTTTCACTGCCCAACGATTCAACTACTTACAACTAGTTTCAAAACTGTTGGGATCGTAGCAAAAACTGCTAACCGAAGTGCGTGCCCCATTGGATATGCCTCGTTTGCATGATCGAGTTGACACCAATTAAAGTACAGTAACTGATAAGTATCCGCGTCCCTTAAAAATGTATCTGTTTCTAGGCAATCATTGTTTCTAGAGACAGGTAGGTGTACAAGTCAATTTTGTCACATTATCGAAACTTAAACCTAATGGGATGGTTAAGTTTCGGTATATAGAGTCGTTTTTGAAAACATCTGGTGTAAGCCGTCTTCATAGGATTCTCCCTTGTTTCTCATAGGGGGTCAAGGAAACACATGGGCATTGATATCAAATGCTCAGTTGGTGATACAGTTTACGCCCCGTTCCCATCAAGGTATATGAGGAGATCACGTCCGTATGGCCCCAGTAACAAGAACTTTCACAAGGCTTTCAACACAGGGCTAAGAATTCAGGGAACTGGAGCTTGGAAAGGTAAGATTAAATATCTCACCAAGTGTTTTACCCTACATTTCATCTGCTGCACAAATCTTGAGCTTGCCCATGTTTGCTCAGAGTTTGTCTCTTCATAGTTCATTGGCCGCACAAGAATGCTCTCAAGAGTAAATAAAGAATCAGACTAAGTTAGGAGTAAAACAAATAATGTATTTACTTGAGAAAGGTTGGAGAGGCGAACATGCGATGTCCTTTGTACCATATAGCTTTTTGGTGCTAGGTTACAGTTTCAGTTCCACGGTACCTAAAGCTATCCAGTAAAAATTGGATACTGTGTAATTGATGGACTCAAGGTAGTGTGGTGCACTTTGCCCCCCGATTCGTCTCTTTCAGACGAAAATGCCATGAATCGAAAGATGACGTCATCCTCTATGGAACAATAGCAATGCACAATCAATCACAAACCACATCTAACTGGTGCGAAGGCTACCCAACACAGTAATAAAACATTGTATCACAGCATATTTGGTATTGAATATTTTGGCTGCCCGATATCACAGGCTATCAGTTTCATGTATTTGAAGGGTCTATCTGGTATCACGTCATCTGTAATCATCAGCTATCCTGTATCAAGAGCTATGATCTGGCACTGTATAACTAAAGAAAAATCTTGCTTTCCATTTCCCGCCATTAAGTTTAAGACATTTAAAAATTTACAGCTTTTACTTATATTATATTTTTCATCAACTAGTACTATTTTGGAATTTGAATTTTTACCAGATCTGCTTAAGATTTTCGTTTTCAATGTTCCGGTGTGGTCAAACATTGACCAAAACGGAACAGCAAACTGCCACGAAGCTTTTCAGTATCGCGAAATAACAGAATTGATGATATTGAACTAATACATTGAGATGTAATTATAAAAGTCGGACACTTGTTGTTGTAAGTCACAGATGAAAAACACTTTAAGAGAATCAGCCAAGTGGCATGCAACGTGGCCTTCCAAATAAATTGAAGCTATCTGGAAGAACTTTTCTGTTGCTTTGTGGACTGTGTGTTAGGGTTATACTACTGTTATAGTAACTGTTACGTTTGTAGTTCTCTGGACACTATGTACTTTATTAGTGCTGCAAGTCTTCTGACCTGGAACTGTATCTTTCTTGCAGTAGTTTTGTAACTCGCCAGAAACTCTGGAAATTGTCATGTATATGTTTGACCATTTACTGCAAGCTTTTCCTATGTGTAACATAGATGTTTAGTTACTACACTTAAAGTGATTGAGAACATGAATTGGATATTATTGGGATTTTACCGGTGCCTATCTTTAGTGCAGAACTTGAGGCCTACGAACATTTCGGTTTAGTTGTCTCTTTGTATCTCTTAGGTAACCTATAAAGTAAAACACATAATCTAGTTTTATCAGCCCCTATTTCATTTCACACACTTGATTAGTCTACAACTAGCTAACCAGTTCTAGACCTTGTGGTAATTCAGCCTTGATATTTCGGATGTTTTATTCTCTCCTTTTGTCTGGAAGTCAGATTTCTGATTGAATACTTTGAAAAAGCAGTTAGCCATTAGTTCAATTCCTTCTAGCATAACCAATCTTTTTTCCTTTGTAGATTACAGAGCCAAGATCTTTTATGTATCACCTGTGTCCGGCACATTCTCAGCAGGAGATAAAATTGGAACATATAAAAAACTGACGTACTCTGGAATAACGCAACATGTTCACATAACGCTGTACAAGAAAAGTGGTTCTCGATACGCTATTGTGGATCCTAAGAGTTACGTGTGCTAAAGCCGGAATGACAACGTTCATTTACTGAAATAGATAAATGCCATCTTAAGTTAATAAATACTACTTTTCATGTACGAAGTGCATCTAGATATGCTTGGATACAGTTCGGTCTGTTTTCTCTGCGTGAGTTTTTACTTAGTGATACTTGTAAAAATTGTCAACTTTCAAGGATGGCCGTCTTTTGAAAACGTGCATAGTGTAGGAGATAAAGAAACAGTTGCCTTAAAACTCGTCACAAAAATAATATGTAATTGTGTATTCCTCCTTTGCAAACAAATGAGTACTTCCATCACTCGCGTCTTTTGCGCTTCAACAGAGAGTAGGCGATCGAACCTTCCAAAAAGTATCAGGGTAGGCAGAGCATATATTCATACTTTCACTTTTTGTCTTGACGTCTTTCTCATGTACTCTTTTTATGAGAAACTCATGAGAAACCGGTGCCCACTGACTAAAAGAAAAGATAGCACACAAAACATGATAGAGAAGGTTAAGGGCATATAATTTTTTTCTGTGACATATGTTCGCCAGGGTAGACTGAATACTAAAACAAGACTTTACAGGGGCAGGCGGTGCCCTACCTCACCTACCCTTGGTGACGTGCTTGACTTCCATTTACCTCCAGACATGATAGAATTTCTGTTGATATCGACGCAAAAGTGCTCAAGTGTTGATCGGTTAAGCGACCTACATACATACATACATACATACATACATACATACATAGAAAGAGATACTAAAGGAAGAGATTTAGAAATTCAAATTTCCAAATCTCTTCCTTGAGTGTCTCTTCCTGTACTGCTCTGCAGTCAATGTATCGAGCAGTCTCGTATGTTCAGATAATCGTCCTGATTATAGCTATAGCTACGTACGTAAATACATACATACATATATTCATATGGTACCACGCCAGAGTGCTCAAACTGTGCGTCTACAGCAAGCATAGCATAAAGCAACAGCAATGGTACGCTCTCAAGAGTAGAGTGTTCAGCCTGACATAGGTTAGAGAGCTAAATGCATATAGATATAACAAGAGTATAAATGACATTCGATACCAGAGTAAATACTCTATGTATAAATGTATGCATAGTGTGCACACTGGATTCAATAGAGAAGAGTCTATTTCACCGCATTAAAATGTAGTAAAGGAAAAGCAATTTATCGCAGTTTCCTCGAATTTATCTTTTTTACGACGTTCCTATGACTGCAACAATTTCAAAAAAATATTCAAATGCGGTGGAATTTATGGGTTACCCTGACGAAGAATCACAGACGCGCACTATTGATACAAATTAGATCCCGCCTGGATCTTCAGTTTTGGTTTGAGGTTGTGATCTGGTTTATTTACAGATTTGTACTTTCAGCAAGACGTAACCGTTTGATCGTGGTCTGGGAACGGCAAGACAACTCACCTTGAATGCGGCTGAATATGATATTTAGGAATTGAGGGAAGTCAAAAGGTGAAAAGAAACGTAGTGTGTAAATTGAATAGTATCTGTTTGTCTAATCGCATTTACATGAACTTTCGCCCTTCACAGACTACAACCTTCAAGGCTTCAAGAAAAGCCACTTACTTGACACTGAGAGAATAAAATATCCGTCCGTGAGGTGTAACAAAAAAAATTGTTAGTGATACGAAGCTGGTATGCAGAATAGAGACTAAATCGTAACCGTTACACAATTGCAATGCCAGCTAAGAATGTTTGAGCAGATGCACAGATGTATTTTATCTGGTATTGTTCCTGGTGTAGTGTTGCTTCATCCCAGGGTCCATTCTCTTTAATTGGGATGACTCCAGGGCATTAAAAAAAATTCAACAGTTAATGTTATAACTTTATTCGCACATTAACATCATCTGATTCTACTATATTTGTAGTGCTAATTCAATGGTTAATTTTTCTCTGAGGTCAATTTTGTCTCCCAGAGCATTGAAGTCTATTGCTTGTTTAACCTATTATATCCATTTGTTGGATCTTCGGCTTTTTCTTCGTTGTTGGAAAAGACATGCCAATAACTAGCAGTCTGTAATCTGTATCAACTAGTAAATCTGGGCCAATATGTACACGAAGGGAGAAAAATCCCTCATATATCCAGTGGTTAGTGTTAATATAGCCCACCCGCTTCCCACTTTCATTTGCCAGGTCTGACGAAGGGAAAAGATTAACAGTTTTGTCAAACTCAAATTTCTTGGGGATATTGGAAAGTGTTATTCCCTTCTTCGACATCATTCGATAAAATTTGAAAGCTGTGACAGCGTGTAAAGCTCCAACTAAAACCATATCAAACCGTTCCGCTTCCATTCCACTATAATAATGCTGTCAAACCCATTGCCTACAAGCCTATTCTTAGAGGCCCCCGAGAATGAAGGAGAGTAAAGATAGAGCATTCATTTATTATGGCTGAAATGACTGGTAGTTTGAAAGGATACAAAGTACGCAGATACGTCAAAATAATTACATTATCGTCTACGAAAATGAATTAATAGAGGATAATCAGAGACGTAAATCTATTGAACTTGTGTGGGAAACCCGTTTTAGGAGACCCGATAATTTTGTTTATGTTTTAGCTTTTTGGAGCTTTGTCCACTCAAAATGATCTAGTGTCTCATGCATGCAGCTGTTTATAGAATAACCTAATACTTCTGCCGGAGAAATCCGTAGATTTATTAACAAAATCTTCACAATCTTACCCACTGTTTGCATAGAGATGACAAAATAGACCGCTGGAATACAGGCTAGACTTTAAAATCTTCATTATTAGCTTTGATGAATAGATATGACTGATCATTCCTGAATGATAATGGAGTTGCAACCCATACGTTTCTTTTCTCAGTCATGTATCTACAGTTTTTATCATTATTCTGTGGTAAATTCTGAAGGTAAAAATACGCCGATGCTGTGTTCCAGCGTGATACTAATTTCTTGAGCTGACATGAAACAAGTAGTTTCTGAAAGCAGAGCACACCTCTTTCCGGTA
Source organism: Carybdea cf. marsupialis auct. non (Linnaeus, 1758) (assembly GCA_010016065.2). Taxonomy (NCBI): domain Eukaryota; kingdom Metazoa; phylum Cnidaria; class Cubozoa; order Carybdeida; family Carybdeidae; genus Carybdea; species Carybdea cf. marsupialis auct. non (Linnaeus, 1758). Next base: position 10,265 of record JAAAKL020004274.1, on the reverse strand, counting down.
TTTATTTGACAGAAGGCACAAATATCCTTAATTGGATACACCCCCATGTAACAAGAACTTCCTAACATCTATTTAAAATTTAATGCAAACCAACAATATTTATGGCAAAGGGAAGAATCTACACTGAAGTATAGTTGCTCGTTCGTCAGTGTTGCATACCCTTTCATCCTATCTGGCACGAGAGATTCAACGTGAGCAAAGCATTGAGAAAGGTATGTAAAATCAGTCTGAAAGTTTATATGTGCCTTTGTGGATACGTGGTGGTAAATAATAACGCCATTCTTCTTGCATTAATCCAAACGTATGTTTTTGCACAAGTTATACTTCCAATTTTGTGGCCTTAAGTTAAAGACCAGGCATATTGGCATTAAATAGGCAAAGGCTTCCAGCTTTAAATACACGTTATTTCTCAGGGTACCAATGAGATCGATTGATGCAGCCAAATTTGAACCTATCAAGTAAGATAGTAGTTGCTCTTAATCAGCGACCAAATTATGGAGCAATTTTTAGAAGGAGACACACTATCTTACTTCAACAAGTCGTTTAACAAAGGGACTGTACTCCATGATACAATATATGGAAACGACATATTTTTAAACAATAATTATTTATTTATTTACTTCTTATGTGTCATCTGTCAAATATTATTTGCCTACAGTCAGCGTCTTCGAACGAGCACCTCGTTCAAATATTTGTAAGCCTTTCTCATTTTCGAATTTTAGATCAGTGTGCTTTTAGCTATGAAGGGCACACGTAATTACCAAACCAACAGAGTATCAGTTATTAAATGGGGTGCTCTTTTATTAAAGGTATCCTTTATTATTATCTCGTATTAAAGGTATCTCATAAAATGCAAAACGGTAGGCCTACTATTTCACTATTTCGTTAATCTAGAACTGATGTTTTTGTCCAAATGTTCTAATTTTGTTTTAGCAAGAAGACTAAATTCCTGAAAGAGGTATCTAACACATATTACAGGGGTTTGAGGTGATCTTTTAGGAAAATGAAGAGGTGGGAGTTGAGGTGGAATTTCTGTCGTATAATGCCTTACTAAATTATTGAAAGGCCTTATGTGTTAATCTGCCAAATTATTTTAGAAAATAGTCTTGGAAAGTAGTTATTTGGCTTGTTACTGTCCTTCGATTCATTGTAAAGCATGCTGCTCTTCGTTTTCAGTGTTAGCTTGTGAAAATAGGATGACAAGACAAATAAAACTGTTCTTCCCCCTGATCCCAATCCTCCCCTATCCGATTGAAGTGTATAGTGCAGGGTTTAAGGAGTCTACTTCTTTAATGAGTTTCATCAGTTTTATAAATCAGGTACTATAGAATGACGCCGCTCTCTAACCTCACCCATTGTCATGGTAGATGTATTTTCCCTCTTTCCCGTTAAACTGGTAATCCAGTTTCTGTCAGCTTGAATGTTAAATCGCTTCCATTCGTCGTTCTAATGGTGAGATAATGCTTCCTGATATCCAATTTTGCACGTATGCCTTTCACTTGAAGTGCTTGCTGAAATGGACACATTGATGAAATGTCATGATCTTAAAATACGGGGTTCTTTTTAAAGAAGACTTCTGCTTGTACAGCAAGTCTCAATATCCATATGAATATATTATTTTCAGCGTGAAAATATCGTTAGATATTCTGACATGTTGTCAATGCTATACAATTATGAGAATACCCTACAGATCACAGCGCATAGGTATGCTCAAAACAAAGGAACTCCAATAACCTATCAATCAACGTATACCAAAAATGTCACCATCATTAAAATTAGGGAAAATCTTTATTTTCAATGCCTACTTAAACTGAACAACACTCTCGTTTTACTCTTAATTTCTCAGGTCATCTTAACCTTAACAGTCTCATAAACTAGCTTCTCTAAAAAGTATATACTTTAAGAAATGTAACTTTTATTTTCGTCTTCCATTACTCCTTCATCCCATCCCATTTGAACAAAAGGGCACCCATCATCTTATAGTTGCTTGTTCTGTTCTGTATTAACCCCTTCAGACTACCAGCACTTTGTTTGAACAAAACACGACGAAAAGGAATAAAATTACATAGTTGGTAAAAGCTCACGACTTGGCTGTATTCCAACGTGATCTACATTTGACCTTGTCACTTGCAGCATGTACTCTGCAACCCATTTCCCGCCTCTTCATAACCAGTGTTTAATTACCTTTCACTGCTCAGGATCATCTTTCTCTCCTGCCCTAAATGAAGTTCCCATCACCCGCGTTACTCATTGGAACTGTTATCTATATGTAAACACGTCAATCAGAGCAAAAAAACCCAACTCACTTGGTGAAGAAGTTCTGTATTCTCCATAGGAGGAGTAGAATGATGAATAATTTATTGAAATAATTTCACGACTTAACGTGAATAACCTATTGTACTCAGTTGTCCTTAAATCGGCATACATACACTCTTTTTCAGTAACTTCCTTCAATTCTCAGTAGGGAACTTCCTCACTATTTTACAAGGTCACGTACGCAGTTGAATGTACGATAGTGATGATGTATTTAAGTCGGGGTAAATAAGTAGAATAGTAGCCCGCAAGGTCCAGCTCAGGGTCCGTAACCTATTAAAAATCGGGTCGAGTAAACGACTATTTCTGCTGTTTTGCCACGCGATTTCCAATACATCAACAGGAGCAATAGAAATAACATTGTCATCGACGAGTTTACTTATAGAGCCCTGCATAAACTCACTCATATGCATTCATATGATGCCAAAATTAGTTAGGGGTGTGCATGTCATAGTCCTTACAAAGGAGGTCTAGGGGGTTTGCAGGGCAAAACGTTTTGTGAACATAGATGTCATTTAGCCAATCATAGAGTTGCAGCATTTTTCAATAAAAACAAATAAAAATTTTGATTGAGCCTGATTATATATAAATTTTCTGCCATTGGACACTGGGAGAAACACAGCATAGTTTTCTTTAAAAATTGCTTTTATTCTATAAAAGGTGCCTGAAGATCATGATTTTGTAGTTACTTGTTTAGGTTCAGCCAAGAATGAAGAACATAGGGTTCTCCTGTAGTGTAGAAAAATGCTTATTTACTTTGGATCTAAACCATGATAAGCCTCATTGATAAACATTAGGACTCTAAATTATAGTTTTAGAACTAAACCTGTCACTCACTCACTAATCCTCGAGCACCGTGCGGTGCGTAGAGCCAACTAAATCTGTCAGCAGGCTAAAATGTTTTACGGAGAAATTTGCTATTGTTACAAGACAGGATGACTTCATTCATGAGCGTCGATCGGTTTTCAAGCGTGTTCTTGTGAAGAAAGATGAACTGGCCCAGTCAAAGTAGGCAATGCTTGGTCGTCTTTTTATGATGATATATTGTTGCATATTTATATGCATTCGGAGATATGGAAAAGCTTTAACTTCATCAGCTAATCTAACATCCTCAAGGGTAAAAATAAAAAATGTGATATTGGAGGTATAAACTATGAACCTATTCATGTATACAGCAAACATAAAGCATATCTGACTGATATTGTTGTTAGGTGACGTTCTTATACCCAGAGAAAAATTCCTGACATTAGGCATGGCTTAAAATAATAATTACACAAAACTCATAATGCACAATGCGAGATTGTAGGTTATTGTACAGAGATCGCCAACCCTTTTCCCCCCGTCGCGAGCCAGAATTTGGTGGTTACGGAGACCTGGGTTGAATCCTATTGAAAAAAACCCATTTAACTAGCAATTTCGCTTTTCATTATTTCCCATTTCTCTGCTTATTATCCATTTTCATTCCTCTTTGTGTATTTGCAAAACATAGTCAACTCTTCATACCCCGAATTCCAAGGGCACGGGCGAAGAGTTTCAGATATCGAGTACTTGAGATGTTGAGAGTAGACGGTCAGTATGTAATGTTTACGGGAAGAAAGGCATTGTTCTAGATGCAGTTGCGTTAGAGATATCGAAATATCGAGAGTCAACTGCATTAACAGTGAATAGATATCATGCTTGCTTACCTTGGAGGCGTTTGCCCCTTACAGTGAATTGTGGGCTTTGTCCTCTTTTTCAGTGTTATTCGTTTTTGAGCTAGGGAAGAAGATGATGCGACTACGCACTCGAGAACGATAGTTCCTCGGATGTTAGAGCGCAAGAAAATGCTCGAATAAAGAGCCAATCCTTAGCTCTTAGCTACTTCGTGTAGCAAGTCTGTTTTTACCAATTCCGCAACAACTTCACAAATTAACTATCCATAGCATAACTGATACATAAATTTCTCATGATTTATATAGAGTAGAAAGGAAAAAACTAAAATACTATCCAATCAAATTCAAGTACGTATAATCGTAAACTACGTTAATACTTACGACTACAAATACCTAAAACCCCTATACCATAAAACATCCTTCCGTTCCGCTATTCAAGTTCCAATACGAAAGCGAGGCTGCAACGTAGATTGTCTTCTATAATAGCGGACAATTATCGGTTAACTGTGAACTAACAGACGTCACAAAACTAGTGCGTGACTACCAAGAAAACAGAAAAGAAGTTAAGCCAAGCTCTGCCATATATCTGCCAATGTGCTGGATATGTTGTCAATATGATTGTTGTAATGTAGGTATATCACGTAATATAGTACGCCATGGTTGTAGGATAAAGTTCCTCATATTTTACTTCTTTTTATGTTTACTTCTCTCTCCAATGTTTTGCTAGTAAAAACTATGTTTATCAAACCCATGTTTTCCCATTTCGACAGTCCTTCCATCTCATTCTCCCCTCTGGTATACGGAACAGGATTTCCGTACGTCGAAGGCAGGACCGTATTTGCAGCATAGTAGTTATAAACTATTACCCCTGTCCATTTGCACTGTTGGGTCCTCGACTCTGCTCACTAAATGTAAATAGTTGGCTCAACCCTCAAAAGAAGCAAATTAAATTTTCAAGGTGATATTTATAAACCACGACTCGAGCTACTCACAACTTACTAATCTTTTCAAGTGATATGAGCAATTTGGCACGTTACATCATATTCAACAGTAAAATGAGATATTAGTTCGTTTCATAAAGGGTTAATGTAGAAAACCATTGTTCTCCTTAAAAGCTAGCATCTATAAACCGCTCTACCATCAGTTGTTGAAATATTATTTAACCAAAAGACCATCAAAACTTAAAATAAGGTTTTATTCTGGTTTAAAAGATAACAAACATAGAACTGAGTGTAGAGAGCTATTTTACTAGCGATAAATGTACGACAATCCTAACCCTATTACAAGTGCTTGTGCCCTTGCATATTTAATGGCACTTGTGGATGACTCTTCATAGGGAGACTGGCACGTTCATATTAAGATTGTTAACAAATCCTTCTGAGAATCAGTGGTACTGACAATTTAACCAACTTTGACCTAAAACATGAAGAGTTGCAGCTGATTATTTCACAACGGTCCTTAAGTGTTAGAGGAGGGTCATGGATAATTGAGCACGTACAGCGTTTTTGCAATCTCATTTTAAGTTTCTGCATTAAACAACTTTCGTCTATTCCTCTTGAGCATTTGAACAACGGTAGCTCTTAGAAGCACTAATTCTCAACAGACCAACCATGATGAAAACATACAAGGGTGATCACAAAAGTTCCTTGAACTTCCTGTTACCAGAGAATCCATTAATCACAACGTTTGGCGATCCTCGCATTCTCAAATTAACTGTGTTAGCAAAGGAGAGGGTTTATTTTGTCTTCATGCTGCTACTCTCATTTCTTCTCAGTTCATTGACAGTAAAGGTAATATCAGAATTACGTACAATTGTCGAAGATATCTGCCCAGATTCATTAGTTTAGTATAAATAATGAATACGCCACTTCATGAAAACAAAAACTAAAAATACCCCAGCCCGCACATGTCCTCTGAGCATAATTTCAAATGTTTCTACTGGACTGGATGAAGCCTATGAAGACTTATGAATTCAGGGTTTAATTATAACAAGTGAGTAAAGGTATACATTGAGATAGTAAATAATGTGTTGTTATTGTTTACTTATCGGTTAACGATAATTTCATTTTAAAGTGTAAGTTAAAATCGTCAGCGGCTTGAGCTGGCATGGTCCTCAGAGTAGAAGAAAACAAGACGCATACGTTGTTAATTGCAAACTCTTATCTTTCTTGACCCCTTGAAGATAAATCTGGTAGAGTAAGCTATTCTAGTAGCAATTTCCAAGGATAAATTTTGTGAACTTCAAACACAATTTTTTCAGAAGACATAACATCGGTAAGGAGTTATCCATAACTTTGTGGTGAAATGTTACTGGAAGGTGTCAACCGTTAGAAGTCGTAGAGTCCTAAGAGTAGAGGAAAGCAAGAAATATGATATATGTTGTTTGTTACAAATCACTCTCCTAACTAAGCAACTGAATAAAATCTTTAGATTACATGAAAACAAATATTAAACAACACCTAAAGACAAACATGAGCAACTCTTGCCAAGTATCAAGATCGTATTTATAACTATAAAAAATGACTGTGCTCTTATGTGACCGGACAAGAGTAACCGGTTTGTTTGTGGTTTTATATTTTATTAAACATTACTGTAGACGTAAATTTATTCATTCCCATTTGAATTTGGATATTTTTGGTCAACAGACACGAGATAAAGAACGAAAATGTGAAGGAGACCATGAGAGCCGTACCATGACAGTTTTGTCACACCTTTGAATCAAAGGGAGATGTTACGTTTTATGAAAAGGTGGACCCTGTTGAGCCATAGCTGGTTTAGTTTGAAATGTGATTTGATTTTCTATGTCGCACACAAATTTCACGATGCAAAACTATAGTACGTTTCCCAATTTGAACGACGTTCTAAATATATGAATTTCTGTTGACATAAACAACCACACGAGAAAGAAATTCCCTATGAATACAAACAATTATAAGGATTATAGGGATAAGAAGGAGGATGTTGTTGATGAAGAAGATGATGATGATAATGATGAAGAAGATGATGATGATAATTATGAAGATGATGATGGTGACGACGACGATGATTTACTTGTTACAGCATTTTAATTGTAAAAACTGCAGTTAATCATGTCCCAACGATATAGCAGAAGATGTCTGCTTTACCTAATCGACGTTTGCGTTACTTAGATACTTATTCTCTCAGAAAATGAGTCCTTTTCTAGTTAATTAGTATACAATAAAATGTGATGTTAACCTTGTCCTTTTCCAGGTCGTCTTAACAGATATTGGCTATCATGAATAAATGTGGATATCCTGCCACAATCCTATTGATACTTTTAGGACGGACAGCTACACAGAATGAAATAACAAACTTTCCTTTGGATAATCTGTTTTTTGAAGTACTTCACTCCAACATGGTGGCTACATCAGGAGTTTTTGAAACATATCCTACTCATTCAGCTCTACAATGTGCACATCGCTGTGACCTGAATTTAGACTGTTCACTCATAAATAAGGAAAATCAAGGAATAGGGTGTGAACTTGTTAGTAATCACACGAGATTTGGAGGATTGTCTTTCAATCACCGAATGAACTGGGATGTAATTTCTTACAAGGATATCATACATGTCCATGGTTTGGTATGTTACAATTCTTGATTTTCTATATAAATACAGTGGTCCCTGCCTTCTTGCATTTGGCCTTGGTTCTTCAACTGTCTTCATGAGCTTTTATAGCGTACGTTTAACTAGGAGAGTTCTCTCTCCTTCAGATCCGCTGTTGAGAAACTTTTCTGGATCAGCAAATTGCTTATTTTCCAAAAATTCAATTTAAAATAAAATTCCCATAGTATTATTTATACTAACTTGGCCGAAATCTTTACCAGAATCCAAGTAGGTTTGTCGCTCGACTAACATATAAGACATTGCTATTCTTGTGAACAGAGAAGAAGCCGAGGTCTACAATAACGGAGTTGAGAGGACAGATAGAGTTTCAGCCAAAGAGGGAGAAATAGAACATAGACAAACATAAGCCCAGGGATGGTGTAAGCACACAGATAGGAATGCGAAAGCCCATGGTAGAAGCCTTGGGTCATTTTTAGGGCGAGCTAAATAGCCCCTCCCCATAAAAAGGTACGGTGTCATTCTCCGTTTAAAAATGAAGTATAGGGGTGCTGTTACAATCGGCGTTACGCTAACGGCAATGTTGGCAATGTTTGAAGTATGGCAAAAATAAATGGTTTTCCCTGCCCTTAATCAGGCATCCAGCATACGCTGTACTTGGATAACGTATGACTCAACATGCCATCTCCCTTATTTGACATGACAACTTCGTCTTCCACAATATATACATATTTTTCTTTTTTAAGTTCTTTTTATGAAACCAATAGGCTTAATAAATTGTTTTAAATCATGAGATATCTATTTTATCTTGAACTGGGTTACATTTGAACACTCAGATTTGACAAAGATACATTCGTATGATTATGATATAGTCGCATCTACCGTATAAAATCATCAAACAAGTAAATCTGGTTATCGCTATTCTCCTCACGTATACAGAATATATTGAAAGTAGAGCGAATAATATTGAAATAATCCAAATTGTCGTTATTCAATATGCCAATGGTCATGTCAAGGAAAATCTACTTTCTGTTAATAGGCATAATTAAATAATAACTTTGTTTCAAAGCCCACAGTCATATCAACAATGAAGAGGATGCTGTTCCATTGGATAATCAAATATGGGTGTGAGGTATTACCCGATAAAATTCGCCGAGTTAGAAAACCTGTGACATCACAGTATACAAACATCTTTACTGGCGGATGAAAAGAAACAACCCATTATTTAGAGAATTGAGTTATGACGCTAATTGCAACGTCCTTCATCAAGATGAACTTTACATCCTGATACAACATGCTGCAGGGTTTGTGGATTCAGGCAAGAGAGGCATAAATTACTCTCGGATCTCTTTCATAATTGTAGATTTTTAAGAGTCGCTAGCGTGTTGTTTAGATAATGGGAAGTAAAGGTGTAGATGCTACGAGGAAGTCCATTAAATAGTTTGTGTCATAAACCCAAGTGCTCTTTTAAATTGTCTCTAATTTGAGTTTTAACGATGAAACCTTGTGATATAAGGCAATTGGAAATAAGATGAAGTGAGTGTGGAAAGATTGTTGGAAAAATTGAAAAAATTACTAAAAAGACAGAAAATAAACGAACTGAAAGATACAAACAAAAAGAAACGTAGAGTGCCGTATAAGGCAATCAACATGTAGAATGCAATATGCAGTTAAGACAGAATACTGACCCAAAGAAAACAGCTGCAATTGTTAACATGATAGACCAAATGGTAGAGACAAGATCATGGAAGGTGTCAAGAGGGATCCGAGTAGAAAAGAGTCATTATAGACTTTGGCTAAGCTATAAGGAAGCAGTAAGTCACTTATTTGCTTGATGCAAGACGTCAGCCGGTAAAAAATACCTCAACAGGCACAATAGAGCTTCAATGGTACTGGCAGTAGAATGGGCCAACGAAAATCAGTTGGTAAGTCATGACATGAAGTGTTACTGTGAAAAATGGGAGAATTGGCATGTTCAGGAGAATTTGCAGGTGAAACTTAGTTGGGATTTTGAGAAAAACAACAACATCAGGTAGACCAGATTTGACTTTAAAGAAACAAATGTGATTATATGACATGTTATGCCCAATGGAGGAAAATTGCAAAACTATGCTCTTAGAAAAGAGAACAAACTATCAGCAGTTGTCATGTGAGACGAAAGAATGACGTATCAGTTAGGGTTGAGGTAGTGCACCTTGCGATTTGTTGTCTCGGTAGAGGAGTTGAAGGAACAGTAAGAGAAGTGTCTAAGCTCATGTTGTATATTGTAAAGGAAAGGTAAGTTGTGCAAGTGATGCCGAAAAATGTTCTGATGAACAGCGAGACACTGATTTTGTCAGGAATCATTCAGCTTAGGAACGATGAGAGTGGAAAATAAAAGATTGGGGGAGGGGTAAAAAGAATGGAAAACCACCCGACAATCTGTTTTAAGGGTCAACAAATATTGGTGACCTTTTGCCAGGCTAAAATCATCTAGCTATCATAATAACTATTATATCAATAATATTAATAATAAATTACAAGATAGAAGAGACACTAGTGAAAAGTGAAAATGTCACCACCGGGACTCGAACCCGGGACCCACGCACTCGCGGCGTGATGCCCCACCAACTGAGCTATGGTGACCCGGTGATAACATAGTGGTCAAGTCACATGGCGTAGAGAGGCTGGTTTCCAGAATTGCGTAGAGCTGGATGCGATGTCCACCGGTGGAATAT
>JAAAKL020004273.1:0-21306 GCA_010016065.2 Carybdea cf. marsupialis auct. non (Linnaeus, 1758) | reverse complement strand
TGTGCAATACTTGCGTCTTGATTGCCATTGCAATTGGAGGACATCATGCTGCCGGAGACCTGAATGTCGCTGTTCAACGAGTATGTGGTCATCTAAAAGGCCATGGGTATTAAGGAAGAACTTAGCTAACTGATTTATAGAGTCAAATGGTATTCTTTTACGGATAGATTTTTGTTAAAGGCCGCTCCATCTGTGCAAGGACTTCCCTGAAACTGGACGTTCATCTCTGAAGTTAATCACACTAGCTCGCGATAAATATATTTCTTGGCTACACTCGAGTCCACTCGTCTCAGATTCTTAACACCAGGAACATCATTTTGTGATGGCGTCGGATATCGCAGCCATGTGAGTACTGACTTGTCTCGTACTAAGCGATTGAACTGCTGGTTCGTCTTGAATTTTTAGTGCTTGTGCGACGCCCGTTTCTTGATTTCATCTGACGTGGATTTTTGTACGCGACTCGTCGTCTAGAAGGTCCTGAAAATACCATGATTGATGTAGCAAAATTGTGGTCCTTCTAGATCTTACTACCGTTAAAATTTTGTGTCTTCTGTAGTACGTTTTTCCGCTATGCTTTATAAGATATGGGAACAGTTTCACTCGACTAGGGCATTATCTCGAGCTGGACCATGCATTCAGGAGAATCGCTATCAATGGCGTTCGTTTCGTTCGTTCACTAAGAAACATTGTCCAGGAAGGGCTGAGATGAAAAACTTTAATTTGTTTTTTTCTGAACTACTACTTCTTGAATATTTTCAGTTTTTGTAGTCGTTTCCACTGCGCTGGCTATGGCGGTTTCCGTGTTTGGGTAGTGTCCCAAATTTGCCTGCTGCGGTTCGGATGATTTCTTCGCATCTTATTTCACGCGTGTAGGGTTTCATCGGTATGAGAAGACGATGAGTTCTAAGAGATATGAATTGGGGATGGTTAGGGTTTGATCTTGCATTTATTTTGACTTTTAGTGGACAAAGAAAATCTTTCAGATTTGCTCGGGTTCGATCGGTTACTTTGATCTCTTTTCTCATGGGATTTCCGGCAATTCTCCATCTTGTCGGTAATTTAGGGGGTTGAGATCCCCTCAAATTTTGAGACAGTAAATAATTGTTAGATACATTTTCTTGATGTGTAATGTTTGAGGGTCTGACTTAATAATTTGGAAGATTAAAGAAGAAGTCACTGTGAATGACAGGATTTATGCATTGTTGTCTTGGTCGTCAAGTTCATCGATGGTTAGTAACCTGGAAGTAGTATAAAGGCAACTACCATTACGTGAATGAGTTCGAATGTCTCAAACTAGTAGGTTTTCTGCTATTCTTCGAAAGTTTATGTTGGTTTCGAAAAGTACTTCTTGCAATTAGTTAATTTCTACCTGTTAGACCTAGAAGTTGACAGGAGAATGGTCTTGTGTATTGAATAGTAGGTTCGAGGTTAAACTTCTGAAGTCGCTACTCGACGACATGATGAACTGTCGCTTACTACGTATGGGGTACCTTGACTTGCCGATAGGGACTTTTCTAGGATTTTTTTGTGCAGTCATTTTTTTGAAGTTGGGTGCAATTATTATGAATTGATTCCCCGTGTTGTGTCATTATTTGACTGAGTATTATTTTGATTTGCAAGTTAAAGTTGGGAGTGGTTAGACCTTTTTTGTTGCACTGTATATGTAAACGTTATGAATTTTTGCAAACAAGATTTTAAATTGACCGTCGTCGAAGATGCACAGTCCCAAAGTCTGTTTATTCGTTTTTTGTGAGCCCAAGCGTGCAGCTTACACTTGAAGCAAGTTACAGCCTCTCGAGTTGGTCGTATTATTTGCGATAGTTCGACCGGAAAAAGTGACTTTTTGATGACACCATTGAATCAGAACTTGGAGAGTGGGTGGTTTGGTAATTCAGTCGTACCGGGTTACTTACTGTACCGTATCTTGTTATGTTTTATTGTAAGTGGTGGTATGATTGTCCGATTTTTATTACGAGCTGGCAAGTTCTTTAGACCCATCTCCTCTCCTATGCATCAGTTTTCTACCTGGAGTTTTAGAGTGAGTTTTGTAGACAGTAGGTGTTACCTTGTTACGTATTCAGGTGTTACTGTTAGCAATTGAATTTTTTATTGATGTCTAGGAGGATTGTATCCATTTTATTGCGATACTTTACGGTGAGTGATTTTGGGAGATTGATAGACGCGAAAAAGGTAGGCCTACTGGCCTTCGTTCTGCGTGTTGGGCAAGACAAGGAAGTGAAGCCGTGCCCCTTCCGTCCATTGTCACCTGCATCTGACTGGTGCGGAAGTAAGATGAATCTCCTGTCTAAGATATGTTCGATATTAATTGTTACGTATTGAGAGCGTGAGCATGGTTTGGATAAGATTTAAATGCTATACTACTGTGCTATGGATGTTCTTAGTTGCTAACTGCACCTTGGTCCTATTGTACGAGAGGTTCGTTCTATTCTTTCTGATAGCTGTACTGGCGTATTGATAAGATGCGTAGCTTTTAACGTCACCAATTTCCTGGTTAAGACTGCTATCGAAAGAAGATAAATGCCTTAGCCACTGTTCCCTATCAGGAACTAGAAACTCTCGTTGACATGCGAAAGTTGGAAGTCAGAGTTACCCTCTGTCTGGGATAGTCTTAACAGTTGGTGTTTCTGTGTTACTGTATCTTAGTTGTGGACGACCCTCCTAAATCACAAGCGCATGACTGGCAAGTCTCGTGCTTACTTAAGTAGATTCTTACGCTAGTAGTGCTTTGGTACCAATGTTGTTTGGCCTGTGTTGATTGAATTATGTGGAACAAAGTTTTGAGAATGGATAGGGGTGGTGGTATGAAGGGTACCACAATCAAGATAAAAAGTTAATAGAGTGAGTGCAATATTATGCTTGCTATAGCTTTGTTGAGATCAATAGGCAAACTATTCTGCTTTGGAGATACCTCGCCAAAGTGGAGCAAATCCTCCATCAACTGAAGTTTGCAGTTAAAGGATTACTCCAGCAGACGGTTGTTGTGTACTGCACAGGCCCCAGTTGTGAAGAAACATACAGAGTGTCAGTTTGTTTTCCTTGTACAGGAGAAGTCATCTTTGTTATAGTCATATTGACACAACTTGTGAAAGAGGAAGGTAGTACCAAAAACAGCCGTCTGTTGTATAGTTTTGAAGTGGGTTTTCACAAAGGATCAATTGTGATCAATATCAGACTATTGTGCAGCAGGAATTGAAGCAATGATGATATTGAGTCTCCATAAATTTTTGCAAGCCAATTTCATATGCTATTGTTACCAGATGGAGTTGCGCATTATATTTTGTTTATTTTAAATCTACAGGGTATCTGGTTTTTTTATGGGTTACTAGAGTATGTCTCCCTTCCCATCATACATAAGTAAGATAAGATGCTTTAAGCAAACATACAGAACATTATTATACTAAGCATTCCAGCTGACTGTATAATACAGTGATGATGTGAGTGAACTCTGTTTACTTATTTAATTAGACATTTCAATAGGGCCTATATTTGCTAGCTATGGGGGCAAGTGTTCTGTCTGACTTGGTTTTGTCAAGAGATGAAAAGCTATGTTTGCCACTTTTTAAAGCAATTTTTTTTTGAGAAAATTGACAAAGTGGAGTGGACCACTTCACATTATTGTTCTAAAATATTTTGACTAGCACATTTAATTAACTTGATGAAATTTAGAAACTCAGGTGAGTCACTCTGACAAATAGCCAGCGTAAGTTCACATACCATTTACTTGTATAATGATGGAGCCTGTGGCTAAAGTATAAACGTGTGAAGATATCAGTGAAAATTGAAATATGCAGTAGAATTGTTAATAAAAGGACCCATAAAGTCATTGTTGATGGTTCTAGTGCCACCACATTTGAGGAAAGTGCGGAACGGAAATTTAGTCAGAATTGTCATAGCACTAGTACAATTACTTGATGCATGTGTAGGGGAAAAGAAGACATATGTTGGTAGTTTTGTTGTATTCTCCTTTGATATAGATAGACAGTAAAGGTGTTTCAAAGAATGGATATTTACTTCTCTGTATAAGGAACAAGAAATTTCCGTAAGTTTATTAGCAGAAGGGTTTAAGTATTCTGGAATGGGTAGTTTTTGCTGAAGCAGTCAAATATTGTTCTTTGTTCTTTTTGTGTTATTTGTGATTTCACATGAACTCATAAATAGGAAAATTTCATCAGGGTTTTAGTTGACTTGGCTGTAAATGTTAACTGGTTCCAAAAGTTTGTTGTATTGCAGATCTGAGGTAGCAAGTCAATTTCAGGAAATCTTTGCAATATGTTTGATGGTTCAGGATTCATGTTAGTAGTTAACTATTTCCCAATATCACATGATCACTAGAATGGGAATGGATACAGTTCTCGGAACAATTTATCTTCAGGCCAGCAATGATAGATAGCACATGAATTCCAGCAGTCATCTAACAATAACATAAGAGTTAAATGGCATCTATATGGGTTACTTGATTTCAGAGACCTGTACAAGACCTGAAACATAAAATGCATAACCAACTTGTACACTAATAATGTATCTGTACACACATCAAACTGCCTTGAACAATATGAACTCTGATATTTGATTGTTTACTAGTATTATATTAGTATTACTATTACCTGTATCAGTAAATGTGACATAATTTTTATGTTGAGGAAACAAGGTTCTAGAAGTGCAGTTCCAGCGATGACTGGCAGGCTTAAAGAAAATTACAGGTCAGTTTATTGAAAGGACTTGGGTGTTATATTATCCAGATAAACACATATTTTAGTTTCCAAATAGGTGCGAGTAATGTAACTTTTTGAGAAACCCTAGATAGTATTTTATTATTGAATGAAGTGAAAAAGGTTCTACCCTCTATAGATCAATGTTGCCACCTTCTCTTTCTTAGAAGGCCCTGGCACTATTACATGTTTTACAGCATTAATACTAAAAACCTTTATCTTGTAAATCAAAACTTATAAAGCTTCCCAGTAAAAGTAGGCCACAGTTAGTAAATCCATACAGCACATTCTACAGAATATTTATAAGGAATATTATATGTATCATACTGAATTTTATACAAGATCTTGTTACTCTGTATTCCATTTCACCCCTCCAAAATTTTCTGGATGTTGGTAGAATGCCCTGGATGACTTTATTGTGACCCTGTTAAGATGCTCTAGTTAGAATAGTTGTGTAGTCTGCTGTTTTGACATCTTCAGTCAATCAAAAATGTGTGGCATAAATTTTGGAGCAGAATAGCTGGTGAAGATTTCAACATATGTCACTGGTGATAATAATGTGACGTCTAATTAAGTGATACTGTTTCTCAAGCACTCTACCATGCTTAATAGTATGGATGGGTTGAAAGTAGCCTATTTGGCTAGTTCGTTTTTCATTTTTTATGATTTGGTAGTTGTGATAGAATGATGGTGAGGGGATTCCATGGTTGTAATAGGGATGGGGGGATTAACAGAATTTGGAGCAATACTGTTTTCTGAATTCAGCATTTACAGGAACATTTTTACTGTATGGGTTCAAGTGGCTATTGATTCTTCTACCTGACTTAACTCCAAGAAGAAGGAAGATTTTAAAGGAACTTTAGTTTTGTGGTTTTCATACAGTTAGCAACTTGAGCCTTTCAACTTTGCACTTGATAGTATTTTTGGCAAGCAAACTGTGCCAAGCCCATGATTTTGAGTTTGTCTCTATGCATTGGGGTCATTCAAAAAGTACGTATGCTCTGAGGGGGGGAGGGGGTATCATGAAAGCGTACGAAAGTGCACATGGGGGAGGGGGTGTTAATCCTAAAACGTACGTACGCTTTACAAAAGATTGATACGCGGAGAGTTAGCGCAAGTACGTCGTGGGGGGGGGGTCCTGGCAAATGTACGAAAGCGTACAAGGAGGAGGGGGGTAAAAAATCGTCAAAATTGAGCGTACGTACTTTTTGAATGACCCCATTCACCAAAGAAGCAAAATATGCATAACTGTTTCTCAACCTACTGATTTTAACAATATTTTGTACTTATTCCTGAAATCAACTGTACAGATGCAAATTTACAAGACATGTAGCACCAGATGTGAAAATGAGACCTGAAGTGATGAGTTTTTTATATTTTTATGTAATTCAGAGTTTAAAGTTGTTGTCTTGTATGGAATTCATGGATACATTGGTGATTTTAGTTACTTTCCATCATGAAGATAATGTGAAGTGAATTTTAAATTTTGTTTTTGAGTATAGCACAGGGGTCATATTGATGAGTCTGTTCAATTTTGTTTACAAATTGATTTAAAGATGTGCTTCCTACATTACATTCCCATTCAAAATGTTAACAGCCAATTCCTGCTTGCCCGAGGTTAGTTATGGCTAGTTATCACACTTAAACTTCATCATGTCTGGTAACCTTATTATAGCTGTTTTCGACCAAGAACTTGTGGTTGATCTGTATTCCTAATTTAAACCATATAGACTAATTACGTGTTCAATAATTTTGTCACTGATGTTAAGTAATTCAGCAACCTAGGTTGGATTCATCTCAACAATCCAGTAGGGCTTTTTGTCAGATTTTGAGCAGCTAAATGCGCGATCTTTGTCCCCCATGATCAGCTTGCTTGTTTGTGAGGACGGGAGTCTCATTGGGATGCTACAACAGTCAACAGTCTTATTTTAAACAACATTGCCATCATTTTCACTTGCAGCTACTTGAACATAGGAACATGCATATTCAATCTAGACACTTGTGGACGCCTTTTCTTTATCATTGGTTCTTGTACATTCTTTGCTAAGCTTTGGAGGGTCAGTGACATGCTTTGTATTGTCTTGCTTTATTTTTTGTTTTCTAGTGAGTTTTCAAGTGGTTTACAGGATCCAACTGTCTTCATCTCGGACACCCTTGTTTACTGAGGTCTTTCAATGCAACTTTACTCAGATTGCTCAAATGTCAACCAATTTTTTAGGTGCCAAGGCCATAAACCTGTCTAAGCCTGATACTTAATACTTGTTGATGAGTAAATATCCTGAAAGAAGATTCTGCAGTGTTGCAAACCCGATATAGTGCATTGAAAATGTATTATTGGAAACAATCCATAAAGAAAAGGCTAAATTAGTGCTTATGGGAATATATCCTTCATGTAATACCAGCAATCACTACATAACATTCACCCCTAACTTGCTGGTATGAAAATGTACAGCTTACTACCCAGTATATCATTTTTTTTACAAATTAAAGAGGTTGACAGCTGAGCACAAGACCATCACATCATTCAGTCTGATCTCTAATCTGGTCTGTCTAGTTGACATGTTCATTGCCTTTTCATGTGGTTTGTTTTCCACAACAGTGCAGAGTAGCATATCAACACTCAAGTATTTTACTTGTTACATCTTCATAGTAATATGCCACTTCCGTGTTTCTGTTATCCTGCTGTGTGGCAGGATTGTTTGACTTTTGTCAACTGACATTTTTAATTTTAAATAGAGAACATATTTCATTGTATTGGATTTTATCAGAGCTGTTCCACTGAACTCTAGATATTTTTGTGCATGTTTTTTCCCCATTAAATTGATCTTGATCAATTAGTAGGCCATTTGACATTTTCTCTTTTTTTAATCAGAAAATATGTAGCACTTGCATGTTGTGTTACTCCCTCATGATACAAAGTAAAGTTGCAGTAGCTTCTCTATCTGTTTTTGGTTTTGCCTAATGATTGGACCATCACCAGCTTTGGTTAGTAGTAGATATTGGGAGCCTCCTGGCAAATGTCATCTGATGTCATTTTCTGCTGCTATTATTTATGGAGGTAGAAGTGTCCAGACATGGTTAAAAATAGGTTGTATGTTGATGATGTTAACATCATGATAAGAGTAGTTTGGATTTTGTTTGGTGGAAAAGATTGATATAAATTCTGAGGGATGAGCATAATCAGGGGCATAGCCAGCCAAGTCTTGGGGGATCAACCTTACTTTGAGCTATTTTAGGGTCTGCTGTACTTTGTGATGAAGGTCTGTGTGGTGGGTGTTCCCAGGCCATCTTTTTGCAATGGGGCAATTTATTTAACTTCAGTTACCATTCTAGTCATGGCTTGTAAATATGACTGATAAAACCATAAGTAAACAGTTGAAGGCAAGCTACTGATCAGAAAGTTACATTCATCCCAAAATTCTGCTGTGTTCTTGTTGATACTGGTGGATTACAACTAAAGAATAGAGGATGTTGGGCCTCAAATTGTATGTGTTTTAAGTGGAAAAGTTGTCAACAAGGTTTATTTATTTGCAAATATGTATGCAGTATTATAGCATAACTTCTAAAAGGTAGTGAATAGGTCACTTCAACTATATTAGTTCTAGAGATAGGGTATTCATATTATCTTAAATAATGTGGAGTACATTGTCAAGTGCAGAACAGCTGCAACTGAAGGCTGGAACCAGAGAGTGTAGCTGGTAGTTTTGCCGTTGAGGATAAAGTTTCAGCATTAATCTGTAGAGTGAAATAAGAGCATGTATGATAGAAACCTGAGGACGAATTAATTCTGTTGATTTTCACAATTTATGGTAATTATATTGATAATAGATAGTGTGTGTCCAGAGGCTTGTCACAAGATTGGTAGTTACAAGTGTGCATGTGTAAATAGCTGTCAAGCTACCAATGCCTAACTTTGAAGTGTGTGTGCAGGTATGCAAATATTTGAACACTTATAGGGAGGGGACCTGTTGAAGACTGAAATTAAGCTTCCACAACTTTTAAGAGCTTTCTTTCCTCAGAGATGGCACCATAATACTTCAGGGAGGGGGGAGTGGGCTAAGATAGTCTAATAGTAAAGAAAATCTTGTGAAATAGTAAAAAAAGTTATTTAGCCAAAAAGTGTGTTTGTGGAGGGGGCTTCCGCAGTACTAGTCCGTCCATATTTTAAGGACCTTTGAAACTCTTACCACCAGATACAATTTTGCGACTTGAGTTTGATTTATGGCCAGAAGGGGTCATCTGTGTATGGTAGAGGATTCAGAGTTTCCAAGGAGCTAAGTTATCAAATGGATGTGCATTTAACATTACAAGACGAAGCCTCTGGGGCAAGGGGGCTGTAAGCTACATTCATGATTGTCAGCAAAATGATAACTGTTTAACATGATATTTCCATTAACTAGAAAAGTGTGCCCTTTCTTTGATATAGTTTCAACCTGTTTGGTCATTTTATATCCACATTTTTAGTTTTGCATATATGCTATAGGAAGTCGATCAGTTTGCTGATTTATTTTCTTGGCCTAGACTCGATATATGTGGTATGACGATAAGTAAGAATCCAGAATCTGTTGCTTACACATATGTTGTGAAGCATTTTACCTAGTTGTTAGACCTCAACCTGCCTTGAAGGGCTGCGCATCTTCAAATGATTCTAGGCAGGGGAAGGTGTATAACTTGGTGGAGACTGAGATTCATTTTGATCTTGACAGATTTTTTGTCTTGAGAACTCGAGGCACAGCTAAGGAATGTGGGGGAAGGTGGATGTGTCCCACAAATCAGCATCTGCTTTCAGTTGTGCCCCCCCTGTTAGCACGAGAGGCAAAGAGAGTGCCATGAATATTTTTATTCTAGAATTATAACTGGATGTGTTACCTGCCTTCAGAGTTTTGGAAGGTGATGCACCCAATAGAGCAGTGGTTTTGGCTGGGGGTGCAGGAGAGATACCTGGGGTATTTGGTATTTTTGTTAGCAGTGCTCATTGTGAGGTAAGACCTTTGATTTTGAGACTATGAGAAGTAGTAAGTGATTTGAAGAAAGGAAAAAGTATTTTGGTCATTTGGAAGGTGAGTACATACAAGGAGAAAGGTTTAATACCAAGGTAGAAGAGCAAGGATTGGCAAGCAGTGGACCTGGAGGTAGTTTTGGTGCTCCCCAGAGAATGTTGGTCCTGGGAGCTAGATTCGGAAGCACTCGATGATTAGCTTCGTTTTTATTTTGTTCGTTGTTATTAGTCCCAGTACTTGCGCACTGAACTACAATTGACCTTATTATTTCAAGAAATTCTTGCGCTTTACAAGATAATTTTATCCTATCTTGATCAAGTACAACCCAGAACGATGACATAATCTTAATAATGATATTGATTCAGAGGAAAAGCTTGTCCCAAGCAGATTTTAAGCCAGTTAAAAACGCAGAGCAATTCAAAAATGGTAAGTTACATGATGCAAAAATATTCCTTTATTAATAGGTATTTGGGAGAGGTTGGCTAGAGTTCGAGGGGCATTGCCCAGTGCTCCCCTTGAATACACCTATGACTGTCGCAATAGGTGTTTTTACTTCTGTTACATGTTATTTAATCTTCAGAGCAGTGGATAATTTTTGGAAAGAGAAACTTCGTAGACCGTAGTGTCAAAGGTTGGTTATTACTTACGCAACAAGATAGACTTGATATTCAAGTTGAATCACCAAGATATTTTTTAATTTATTGCTGCTATAATCCCTTAATAGGTTCATATCAAAAGGACTGAATGGTGAAAAAGCAGAAGGAACTGATTTGTCGTTTCCTTTTAAGTAGGTTTTCGTTGGGCTTCGGGAAAATGCATCTTGTAAGCGAGGCTAGTCTGTTATCACCAGTGACGTAATATGTAAGCAGGTACCTAAAGCGTTGATTTCCAAGGCTGTATTTTATCACTTTTTTCAACTCGCTAGGTCTGGTAACAGGATAGTAGTAAAAAGCAGAAAGGGTAAGTATGTGTCGCTTTATTTGCGCACGCATGAACGAAAATGCGTCGAGATGAGGATAAAGTTCGTAAACAAGAAATTGTGCGTGACGTTTGACTGCAGAATCAAATACAACCAATTGAAATCAAGTCTTGTTTTCCCAAATTACAACATGTTTGAGTAGATTGTTGCAAACAACAGATAGATGACAATTGCAAAAAATTGAGGGTCATGCAGCCCCCGGAAAGCATGTATTTGTTCATCAAAACTCCCTGTGGCTGCCTTACAGGGAGCACGTGCTTTTCGCGAGGAGTTTCGGTATCCAAATCGAAAATTGATTCGCAGAAAGAACATATAACTCTAAAAGAGCACGCGCGATTTCGGTATACGTCAAGAATTAGAGTACGCTTCTTCCAAGATAAATATCTGCAAGCAAATACAGAATACAAATAGTACGTAACGCTACCTAATGAATAAGTATTCACGAATAACACGGTCGATGAAGATATACAAAATCTTACTCACCGATTCAGCCTTCTATTGTTGCATCAGCCATCCTCACACTGAAGCTACTCAACTTCAATAATCAGAAGAGAATTACTTAATGCCCACAGGGAGGCGATGCGCTGTAAATACTTAACCGTTGTCTTATTGCAGTGACACTCGCAACAGACCTTGGTATCGATCGACTAGTTTTAGAAAAAACGATTTACGAGTTCAAAGGTCAAGTGGTATAAAGTGGCCAAAGAGAAATGCGGAGGGAAGGTCTGACGTCACAACCTTGAGAATGTTTGAAATAAGGGAGAATGCTCAATTTTCATGTTGCCCTATCGGTAGGGACGTCAATGGTCAGAATTGAGAGTTTTACCACAGTGGTTTTACCTAACGAAACATTATCTGATGCTGATTCCTAACGTTGGGAACCAAGGAATATTAAGAGAGTTTTGATCCAAGATTGTTGAAATTGAAACGCCTCTGGGTTAAGCAATGTATACACCGCATGTCTTGTATTTTGCGAAGCAGGCCTATTTTAGGGATCGCCATCACTTTACCCTGCATATTGTCGTAAAATGTATACGTCAGTTCGGGTATGACGTTTACCATCCCTGGAGGTGAAAGCTAAATTAAGTTTATATACAGGCTCAGCCGCAGAGTTACACTACACGTCATATCGTTGACGCGCTTCGCTGTTATGTGATCACATCAGGGACCGTTCGATCGATCACTTTTGCGCCCTCCCCTCTCATCTTCGTTTTCGCCAGACCCCAGACCTTGACCCCATGCACCCCATCCTGTCAAAAATGCAGAAAGACATCTTTGGACAATGTACAATTTGAAGATATCTCGTATTGAATTGAAAGAATCTTAGTATTATTCCACTGCCAATTCTAACCTTGCAAGGAAAGAAGGGAGTCGGTTTTCGGCATTTTCAACATCGGTTGTGAAAGGTAAATTGGCTGTTATTTGTTCGATATTGTACTCCAAGATTTGAGTGCTGACAATATTGATGATAGTTTTCTGTCATTGAACCGAAACATAATACAGGGATGAAGAAATAGTAAATTTGTCAGCAAAGTAGGTATGAAAACGATGGAATCACTTAATTCCTTATCAGGCACATACTGGATGGTGCACGTTCAAGTGTAGCAAAATTAAAGTCACTTAATGAATTTAGGACAGTTATTGCTCTCGGTAAAAGGCGAGTTCTTGAGCCTCCAGGCGGTCTGTTAATGTATTAAACCACAAAGTGCTTTTCACATATTATAGTGTCTTTAGTAACATTGAAACCGTCACATTTGATTTTCCTCTTAATTAAATTGCACCGTCGCTTTATTTCCTTATCTTGAGTCGGAAAACTAAAAATCTTTATCCACTGGGTACTTTTTGCTTGTTAACACAAGCATATTCTCTTGAAAAGCAACCGTACGCAGCACATTCTTTTCCACAGCAGAATTTTCCCTTCGTCTCCATTTTATCACTCGACTACAAACGTATGTTGTGGCCTCGTTTTCGCTAGGATTGTTCGGGCGATTTGCGAAAAGGAGTATTGTTGCAATGAGTAATAGTTTCATTACCATCGCTAGTAAACAAGGGATAGAGTTAGCATTGATCAACATAAAAACTTCACCTTCAAGAATATTATTTTAGTTGTGAATAGGTGTTTGCAAGCATCAATGTTGACGTTTTCTTTCGTTGTAATGGCAATATCCAAGATATCACTTACTATTTTTGGTGATAAAAAATGAAAAATGCGAAAACGAACGTTCTTACCCCCTCCCCCCGTGGAAAGTGGTCGTTTTGGTTTGCTTTCCCGGTACCCCTCCTCCGGACGAACGTACTTTTTGAATCACTCCCCCCGTGAAGTTGAATCTGGGTACTCGCAGGTGCACACATTAGTTACTCCTCGGTGTTTAACTGTTCTCTTCACCAAGTTTTTGGAGGGTGCGAATGAAATTGCTCTAAGCAGGTGAGACCACTGTCGCCACAGTTTAAACGTAGTAAACTAACCTGAGAGTTTCACCGCATAACTTGTTACGGCAGTCTGCTTGACAACAATAGCTACGAAAGGGAGAATTTTTCAGTAACGGAGAAAAATGTATAGAAGAAAGCACCACTTATTGCAGAAGATTAACGTGGTATTACGTACGGTAAGCTTGATACTAGCAACTCGACCAACTGCAAAAGGACTGGAGATGACAATACGTCTGTGTTTTTTTGGCCATGTTTATATGTTTTTTGTTGGGTTTATAATTGTTATTGTGGGGTCTCATGTCTTGACTTAACACTGCCAAGTTTTTCGAGGCAATAAAAAAGTCAAAGGAGATCAACAGCATTAGTTCAAGATCAAAAGCAAGTTAGTTCACCATTTATATTCTCGTTTCGTAATACCACCCGCGATAAAAATAGAGCAAAAGTTTTATGTGAACGTATTGCCGCATTTGGTATTCTGATTCGTACGATTAAGGTATATAACCAAGTGGAAATAAGTGACTTCTCCGTTATTACGATGCGAAGAAGCTACAGGGAGATGACATTGAGGAAAGATAGTTTTATTGGACCTTGATAGTGGTGCACGGGATGATTTTGGTAGGATAAATTCGTTCATTATGAGAACCGGGGCGCTAGCAAACCAGTGCTTCCCGGGGTTAGTGAGCGTCGTCAAAACATTTTAGGTTCTTTTCGAGATTTATGTGCATTTCGCTTACTTTCACTGGCAAAATACAAATTAAATATTGAAATGCTGGGATAAGGCTAAAAGTATACCTCTAGTAGTCAGAAATTTTTTGATATTTTGTTTTGGTACTGACCTGAAAAGCTTTCGTCTATTCTTTTTGCCTTACGTACTTTGAGTGCACTTTTTGAAAAACCGTGTAAAAGAGCTTAAAACTGCACTGATGGGCGCCGACATGTTTGCCTCGTATTGAACTTTCAGCATCAATGACTGAACTTCCCAGTTCCTTATGATGTCCAAAATTGCCTCGGTCTGGAAAACGTTCGTTAACGAGTCACGTGTAACTACGGAAAATTGTATGTGAGACGAAATCTAACATAGCAGTTCGATTCATTGAAATGAAATAAATATCATAAAACTGTTGACCACTGGAGGAATAGTTTAAAGCATGATTCGGCCGTGATCTTATTTATAAACAGTCGCTTTCTTCTCTCCTGTATTCCAACTGCATCGCTTTAGAAAACTGTTCGAAGGCGTGAATTCGGAATATAAGGGACGTCGATAATTTGAAAAGACGCATGTAGATGCAAAAAGGAGATTGTATAATAAATGATGGACGAGTGTAAATTGCTAGTTACTTTGCAAAGTCGTCGACTAGCGTCTTTTGTACTGGTCATATTGCCTTGATAAAAGGTAGATAGTGGATCAACAACTCGTTATGTGATATTGAAAAGCTGAAACAGAACAAATATCAAGGTTACTAACATGCGGGCGTTAAAGGGAAACTTAACAAAACAGGGCGTTGATAACCGGCTTGTGCCGGCGAACGTTGGGCTTCATGAAGTGCATACGCACAGTGATTGCAGGAGCGGGTCTTTTTGCGGTTCGACAAGAAAGTAAGAGAGAATTGGCTGTTTGCATTGACCAGTAAAAGGCTGTGTTGTAGCTGATTTGTATGCTTCACATCTGGCGGTACACGAAGTCAGACTGCCTTGACTGGTTAAGCTTCACCCAGTTTTAACAGCATGGCTGGTACGTTGCTGACTTCCTTGATGCAAGATAGCTAGTGTTGCTCGATCTGTAAATGAACTCGGTGTGAATTAAGTAGAGGTTTTAAGCGGCATAAGCCTTCCTAATTTTAAGAAGAAATTTTCCTACTACTCAAGAAAATGTAGCTGCGATAAAAGTTCTTCGCAGCAGAACAGCTGAAAGAACAGTTAGCTTGTGTAGGTCTACACTGGAGTACATGAGGACCAGAGGGTCCCTGCTTTTACTCTTTGCTATCCCCGCCAGCGTCCCCTCCCATCACCTTTTCTCGTGATTTTGAATACGGCACTGGAACTCCTCTGTAGCATCAGAGTGGAGCATTGTACATCCACGAGCAGGGACAAGATCGTCCCAGTATCGCCCTTTCCGGAAATAGCATCTTCATAGTATTGCAAAAGATAGCTCATATAGCTCCGATGAACTGAAAAAGTTAATTTCTCTATTATTTCCAAAGGGAAAACTGAAATAAGAAATTTGCGGTCGAATGGCGATGATTATATCTGGGCTAACGTTACATGGATACTTCAAAAAATATTGGGTGTCAAGTACTTAAGATCCTTACACTAAATTGTTGTTCTAGTTATAACACTGCCTTACTTTAACAGACCTCCGATCACTTTTCCCTTAATGTTAACCGACGAGCTGTTTAAAAGAACGTCGCTTTTTGTAACGTTAGAAGCAGGCCGTGTCAGCTGTCAGCTGTTTGATAAGAACGATTGGGTGACAGAGTGCTATCATCCTGTTTACTACTGCCGTAAGCCTTCCTATGACCTCAATGACTGGCGCTCAGACTCTACTTCCATACTAGTCTATTTGTTTACAAGGGCTGAGTAACACAATGTAGGTTATCATTAGAGACAAGCATAATTCCTGAATACCTAATCGGCGATGATCTCAGATAGCCGCCGATTGTTGGCAATCAGGCTACGATGTTTGAGTACCTGGCTTTACTATTGGTTGTATACGGTTTTGACTGCTCACTAACGCAGAGGAGTTACATATAAGGGGCAGCGATAAGGTCCAAAATTTTTAAGTACCGAAAAGTTTGCCGCTTGAGGATGTGCATTGCCCACCATTTACTTGATCAGATAACCGTGGCAAGTAGGCTAGCATCCTGTATCCTCATTAGAAAGTGCACGTGCAATATATGACAATAGTAGATATTGTTGTTTTTATCACGTGAAGACGGATAAAGTGAGGCAGGATACTGTTACACAGATAGCTGCAACGTTGAAGAATTGTCTTGAGAAAAAGCCTTGTCTCCAGCAGAGCCCCTCTCGCAATTTTGAAGACATCGATTTCTGAGAGCAATATACCAGAGCCCCCTAATACCACGGGGAAAGGGACAGATATGCCTCTCTGCTCATCAGGAGGTATGATGAGAGATAGAGAAAAGGACAGCTGCCAAGTAACAGCATCAATGAAAGCGCCTGTTTTGTGGCTACTGTCTTGCAAGATTTTTTCTATTTTGGTCACCTTTCCGTCAAATCTTCTCAAGAGATCTGTCTGAGATTGTAGTTCCATATCACTAACGTACTTTCGCCGACTGTGTCATGTAGCAAATTATGGCTTCTTTGGACTGAAATCGATAGACTTCACCCAGATTTCCACTAAGCGGAAAATCATGGTAGCTGCAACATTTTCCGCCTCTATCGATTATTATTGTGCGATATTGTTGTAACTGGTGCGGAAAATATATTGTGGTGAAAGTAAATAATAGCCAATGAAATTAACCAATCAAATTGTAAGAAATTGAGTTTTAGAGTACTGATGTCTCCCCTTCGGTTGATAAGCAGATAGTATAGAAAGGCCAGATAGGCAAATCGTGTGATAATCAGATTCACCGTGTACATCGGTATCAGCAATGTTGAGACTTGATTATTTCGTGTCCAGGATCACTATTTCTCTGGAAAATTCCATCATTTTGTCTCCTCGTGTATGCACTGATCTATGACATGTTCCAGTTTACTCTGTTTCTGCATAAATCGGTCGTCCGTTTAAACTGTCTCCTATTTCATTTATCTTTTGGTTCGTGTTTATATAAAATACGTTTACGAGGAAGCAGAAGCCACAGAATATTTCTCATTGTGTCGTCAACTTTAGGTTGTATGGATCGTTTGCTTCTCCTTGCCTCTTGGTTTCCACTATTACAAAAATTAGGGGCGGGAAATCATGGTAGCTGGTACTTTTTTTCCTAGTGGAGATCTGGCTTTACAACACTGCTCTTTGCGTCAAATATTTAACATGGTAACGTTTTCAGTTTTAAGATTATGATATCAACAAGGACAAACTTATCGTGTTTGATAGCTGAACTGGAATTATCGATCATACTTTATCTAAGTACAGCGGATGCTGGATGTCTGATTAGGCGCACGGGAAGCCATTCATTTTGCCATCTTTCAAACATGGCCGACGTTGCCGTTAACCCAACGCCGTTAGGCACAGCACTACCTACACTTCATTTTTATACGGAGACACTTTCTGGGGGAGCTATATAGTTGGCCCTAAAAATAACCCAAGCCTCCTACCGTATGTGTACGCACTTCTACGCTTAGGCATACACTGGCCCTTGACTTATGATTGTTTATGTTCCATCTGCCTTTCTTTCAGCCCGTTATTGTACACCTCACCTTTTCCCTGCCTACGAGACCACCGTTATTTCAGATACCGCATGCCTTATTTGGTAGTCGCGCGATGAACTCACTTGAAATACTTTGGGTATCCTATGATCGCTGCCGCGTCTGCTTCGTAGAGTACGGCATGTCAGCTACAAGGTTCACCAAGTCGTACCTAAATCAAAGCACACGGTAGAGGAAGCAGTAGGAAAACGAGGTTTAGCGTCCTTTATATTATTGTGAGGAGAATTTTACCAACAGAATTACACTAAGTTTTCCTATTTAAAAGTTGATCACCCTCTTGTCAGTTATACTTCATTACTTTTGTGATACGATCGACATAACACTTACAAGCATCAAAACCGTGGAAAGTTTAGGGGTGCCACTGTACATGAAAGCGTTAAACGCAATGACAGCATGTTATGTTTTGATTAGACTACCCACTGCAAATTTGAATTTGAGGCATTCACTAACCATCCTTTTCCCATCCCTTGTTTGGGATTGATCTAATAATGTAGCTAGTAACAAGAAGATCAGAGACGGAAGAGTTGCATGAGTAGTGCCTCGAAAGGTTTGAAGAGAAGATGAGGATGCGTCACCACTAGGATTCGAACGCGTTAGCTGCGTGTTGACCCTTCCAATGATGTTTGGGGACCCAGATTATAACAGCCTTCGTTTTCTCAAGTCGCCATTTTAGCTCCCAATCCTTAACTTGTGCATGTCGACATCGAACGTTACGCAAATTTCATCTAGAGCGGCCTGTTCTACAGTATGCGACTTGACCATGGTAGAACGTGCAGAAAGCAAAACCTCGAATACGCCTGACACATTTGCCACAATCCGACTGTAAGACGTAGTTTCAGAAGGACCGCCTGCAACAGTGGACAAATCGTAAGAAAGCATTTGCCAAATCTTGATGAAACTAAGCAAAGTCATGTCAAGCACTTAGTATATGAAAGGGCTTTCATTTCTGGTATTCATTTGTATCTGCACCCTTACGTCTACAACCTGGCGTATAGCTCTCTAATTCCATCCTTGTCGAAATCAGCAATGAAAAGCAGCGGGGGGTAGCCAGGTTGGGTAGAAGAACGATGTAAATGGTAGTTTCTGTTATAAATAGACAATTTGGGACTGCTAAATCAATGAATACCATTGTAAAATAAGTTCAGACACCAAGTTAATGAGGATGTAAATCGGATGGTCCACTCGTGCATATCAGTGGAAAGGAGGACTTGACTTGAAGATAACCAAGGAAAGAAGAACATTAAGATGCAAGTAGGCAAGAGTGATTCTTAATGATATAATGAATTTGGGAACCCTATGATTCGTGGAATCCCTAAAATCTGTGGTTCATCACGGGTAGCACTGCTCGAAGATATTTGAGGGATGTGTAAATGTAAATATACTTAAGGAATATCAGAAATTGATGTCGAATGGGGTCTGGTAAAATAGTTTAGCACAGCGCACGAAAACAATGATGGGTATTCCGCATAATTTGACGTCAATTAGACATCAAAAAGAAATGATACAATGAAGTAGATAATACTATAGTGCAGGTTTTGGCAATGATTATACTCTCTTTACGTAACTCTTAAGGAAAGTGATAGATTTCTACTTTTTCTGTAGACTTCAGTTCTGTCGGGGATTCCTGTACTTTGATGTCCAGTGGCGTTTTGTCTAACGACAATTTTATGTGTTAATGAGAAACAACTTATGGTATCAACTGCATGGTAATTTAATTGTCTACTTTAGATTTTGGTGACACCAGTGTAATTGTGCGTGCAGACACTTATCGTTCGGCCACAGCAATTTCATGACAAGGTCACTCAAACCAATTATTTGGGTGCCATTGTCTACATTTCCATTGGTATGAAAGCAAGCTGCTTTGGATTGATCAAATGCCAGCCTTGTACACCTTAACAGAAAAACCACGTCGAGCAACGCGTTTTCCCAATTTAGACGTAATCTTGATTTGCAATGATCCAATGTTAGTACAAGAATATGCTGTTCAAGACGATTTGCTAGTTTTGAAACCAACAGTATCTCCTAATTTCAACTTTTCTTTCTAGTGACCATGAACCTCCCGTCTTTAAACTCATGGTCTGGCAACACAGAGTCTAACTGCTTTAAGAGATAAACACAAGTGAACAACCCCTTAAAGGTGCCTTACAACTTTAAAAAGGATATAGTCTATGTTCCTTCTGCTCATTCTGCCTCATATTGTCTTCAGCATTTTTACGATCATTTTATTTGTTCGTTCACTTTTCCTTGCTTAGACTACTCTGGCTGTCACAAGGGTCAACCTCCTTATATTGCCTCCCGGCTAGTGACCCACCCATGTTCTTTACGACCGCAATACAGCAGGGCGCATCCAAGAAAAATACACACAAATGGTATTTTCTGACATTAAATTATACGACGAAAATAAGCTTCTAAAATAAACAAAACAACAATATTCTCATAAATTACAGAATCTGGTTTGGTCTGGCTTAAGAGTTATCAGATGCAATAATTGTTAAAAAGCTCACCGACGTTCAAGTTTGACTTTCATTCTTGAACACTTTGACTTTGACTTGTCCTTCAACCACGAAGAGATGTGATCCTTCAGAGGCTCGAGATTCGACCAGGTTATTGAGTCCGGTAAGATCCTTGGCATTGAACCAGCCAACACATCTGACTACAATTGATTCCCTCAGTCGTTCGTCTCCTCTTTCCCCTGCACATCCGTTAATATATATTCATGTTTCTGTATGTCCAGTATCTTTTCGGACATACGTTGCAATATCGTAATTCATCAATGACGTATGACCGCCACGATATCCAAATTATCTAAACTCATACGTCACTAGATTGTTGCATTTGGTTGCATCATTACAATGGAACACTTTCCAAAGCTCTTGCAAAATGAGAAAATTAACTGGCTGATATAATCTGATCTCAGAATATATTTATCTGTCACAGAGTTGCTCAGATTAATTAAGAATTTACCAGATTTTGATTTACTTCGTCGGTGGCCATTTCGTTTCTCTGCAGACGAATTAGCTCCCGCGAACGCTCTCTACTTCAAATGTACGTAAATTTAGGTTCAACCTTAGAAGGCAAGCTTTTGAAAATTTAATTTTTAAAGCATCAATTTTGAATAGTACTAATAGATCATGTCAGAACTGAAAACTATGTATTACACGTGCATCTTTCTTCTCCATGTTTTTCTGACATAAGCTAATGATACAATCGAGTATAACGATAAGATCTCCAAACTCCGAGTAAATACCAAAACTTCAATCTTTAAAGATAGATTTAAACACTGAAATTCTATAACTTTGGAAGTCTCTGAAACTTCCCGAGTCTGACCTTCAGCTCAAAATTGATCCTCTTAAGAATAGTCATTGGTGTGACAATATGCAACTCATTCCCAGACTACTTTCAGATAAGCACCTTCGCGTATGGCGTAATACCTCGGAGAAAAAACCCCAAACTAAACCAGAACTTTGGACACTCTTTTGCTTCGAAAAACATTAAGTTTTTTCATGATTACATAGACATATGAGTATCTTGCAGGCCTTACTGAAAATCGTCTTGGTGAGTGTTATTATGCTAGAACATACCATGTAATGTACTATTTGTTGTATTTCACAGAGATGATAGGTTGCTCAGTTGTCGAATAATCTATTAACAGATCATCAATGACTCTATTTACACTTTGTGTTCCTTGCTTCGATGAAAGTTCACTAAATGCCTACTTTCCTGCCTTATATATAATTTCGTTTTGTATATACAAAAATCCTTAGAAAGTAAAAGAATATTA
>JAAAKL020004272.1:0-21307 GCA_010016065.2 Carybdea cf. marsupialis auct. non (Linnaeus, 1758) | reverse complement strand
ATCCCATCCCATCCCATCCCATCCCATCCCATCCCATCCCATTCCACTCCTTTCCATTCCATTGCATTCCATCCCATTTTGTTCCATTGCATTCCAGTCCAGTCCCTCTCAGTCCACTCTCTTATTCCAGTCCACAGCAGTCCAGTCCATAGCAGTCCAGTCCATAGCAGTCCATAGCAAGCAGAGTATAGCAGACCATTTCACTACATCCCAGTCTAGTTCAGTAAACTCCATTCCATGCGCAAATCCGTCCGAGTTCATGTATTCCACCACAGTCAGTATTCCATTCAAACTGACCCCTCCCAATCCTGTGGAGTGGAGTGCTTTTCATTTCATTACAGTGTAGACAACTTTGTTAAAGTACCGTCCACGCGGATCTATTCCATGTCACCTTGCTCTGTTTTCTCCTTCCGTCGCTCTCTCCAACCAACCCGATTCCGTGCCAGGCCTTTTCGCTGTACTTTATTTCCCTGCAACCTCTAGAATCTCGCTCCAGGCCATTTTTTCTAACCCCAGTATTACCAAGCCCACTCTAGTATACTCCAGTCAATTGTCGTAGATCAAGGGCCTGTTAATGCATTAAAGTATACCACAGTCCACAATCAATTGCACTAGATTTAACCGGCCGTCATTGCCATCTACAATTCCCTCCACATAACTATTGTCCATTTTCATCGAATAAGTGGCAGGAAAAGTTAGCAACCCGACAATAAGATTTCAGAGTTTTTGTTGAACTAGTATTCGAAATCTATAAAGCTAGATCTAGAAATCTATAAAGTGGTCTTCTGCCTCAGCTCGTGATCGTTGATTTCTGTTTTACGTTTAAATTTCCAGGGATACTGACAGAGGAAGTCAAGCCAGTTCTTGAAGTAGTGAACACCACAGTTCATCATGTACAGGGTGACGACGCCATGGAGACATAAAAGAGAATCGTCAGTTGCCAATTTAAGTGTAGGAAAGAAATGGGACGTAATGAGGTATAGCGAAGTTCTAAGGTAACTTCCCTACGTTTCTCCGCACGAGTTGCAGTTCCTCGTATTGGAAAATAAGGGCAAGACACTAGATATTTGACACCAGACACTCGAGTATATGGCGTCGAATAGGACCTACTCAAGCTTGTAACCAATACTGTTTCATCAAAAACATCTTTGTGTATTTGCTACGACTTAACATGTGGAATCGATGAGTTAGAAAATTGTTTGATGTCATGTTTTGTTGTTTTTGTTTGTTTTGAATTAACCGAAAGCCCGTGTCACCGTAAGCCCTATTGCATTTGGGTTTGTATGGAATACGCGATCAGACCAGACCATGCGTTATGCACGTAACCATACATTATACGCTTTTTAGATTAGGATTGTGAATGTTACATGGTAACAACGATTTCAATATTTTGTAGAGCCACTGATACACGTTTGGATTTGCTTTTCATGATTAAATGCTAGTTTTTGATGGATGGTGTAGTTAACAAATTACTTTGACGAGAGAATCTCTTCATAGATGATGAAAGCTTGGTCGATGAGGGAAAGTGAAATTTGCTTTTAGAAAATGCTGTACTGAAAGTATCGGTGCCAGCGTTTAACCTGTGCCGTCCAGTCTGACAAGCAATCCTCTTCATCGCTTCGAGACCGCATGGTCCCCATAGATAGCACTGTACTTGTTGAGAAGATACTAGAAAGGGAACCAGTGCCAAGATATCTGAAATCGATAAGACAAGCAGGAAACGAATTCTTAAAATGTATTTAGTGCTCGATAGAAGGCGCGCAGATGAAACGGAATGACAACGAGCTATGCCAAGATGATACCAGAGTACAAGGTGGTGCTCTGGTGGCTCTTAGTACCTCCTATTAACTCCATGCCTCAGTGGCTAGAGAAATAGCAAGCAATACTGTCGCTGATGCTGTCGGATTTTATAGAATCGGGTTCCCATTTACTTATGCGTTAAAAGGTAGCCTTTCCCTCTCACTAATTGCCGGTTGGTGTCCATTGAACTTTATTATGTAGCGCTTAGTATTTACGTCTTTCAGTGATAGTGCTTGGTATCAGTGTTATTTGCAACGAAGAGTTAGAATTCGGACATTACGATCGTTAATCCATACAATCATTTCTAAGGTTGTTTTGAGATCGTACTTCCCATGAGATGAAGCCGAGAAAGCAACTGAAGGAGATATCGGTGTTAGCATGACTGCACATTTTGAATAGTAATAGATACTATACTTACTTGACTTTCTTCTACAAATCACAAGGTATTTTAAAATCGTACTTACTTACTGGGCTTATTTCTGTCTAGTGTTTCTGATAAGAATGTTGCTAATAAATGGAAATGCGTGTGCGCAAAAACCGAAATCCTCTTTTGAAATCCATCTTTTTCAAAAACAACAGTGTGTTGCAATGGGTGCTAGGAAGGTTTACACAAATCGATTGTCCAAAGTTGTTCATGATATGATCTGGAAATAAGTGCAACGAATTGGAGTATGGTGATGTCAATGGCATACATTAGTGATAGTCGTGTACTGACATCAAGGCCGTCATTAAAACTTCTACCACGATCAAACCTTGTGTTGCATGTTCTTTCCAGCAACCAAAAAGGCGTAATACCTACGATACACAAAGGTTGAATGGTCAACAAATTTACATACCGCTGTCGGAGCTTATATATAGGCCTTACTTCGCAGGGATTGCCGGACAGAATCGGGGAAAATGTGCTA
Organism: Carybdea cf. marsupialis auct. non (Linnaeus, 1758); assembly: GCA_010016065.2. Lineage (NCBI taxonomy): Eukaryota > Metazoa > Cnidaria > Cubozoa > Carybdeida > Carybdeidae > Carybdea > Carybdea cf. marsupialis auct. non (Linnaeus, 1758). The sequence continues at coordinate 18,602 of JAAAKL020004272.1, read as the reverse complement.
GCCTTCATAAGGAAACGTAGTCGTGTATCGAAAATTTAGCCTAGCTAGCTGTATATTCCCGAACAGTGACTCGGCAATTGGCCGACATATGTTTGAAAATCAGACTTGTACTCACAACTATCAAAAGAATTCCTTTAGGGTATTAATAAAAGCGCATCCTCCGTTTCATCTTTCCGTTCTTGGATCTGCATTGATCAAAACATGAAAGGCTGTGCTTTGTCGACAGCAAGAGCTTGTTCACAACTTACGCCTCATCTAATGACGTAAGTTATCGAAAACTTGTCACTCATGTAGGTGCGTGTACTATTTTTGCGGAAGTGTTTTACTTTCATTCATCACGATTGTTGACCAGTGCCTTACAGTACCAAGAGCTCCATATTATCGAACAATTCTCTCTTTTCAGTGGAGTATTTTCATCCCATCATTCGAACTCTACGTTGCAACAAACGATATATTTCTACTGTCACATAATTATTATTATATTTTGTCGATTGTTGTCATGACAAAGTAAAAGAATCTGACAGCTGTCGTAGGATTGTGCTCGGTTACAATTGGTTTATAGTTGTTATCTTGCAACGGAGCGCTTTGAGGCGTTGGCGGACTTAAGAGCAGCTCAATCCAAAGTAGACGAATGAATCGACATTGGACATCAAAGCTGATAACCAGACGAAGGAACATGACATGTTTGTGAATTATATATATGATCATGGTACATTTCTACATTGCCAATATGTGCACTGCATGCGTTACATTCAACAAATATGAGAACGTGTGCTGACTTGTCCGAAACATAAGGCTTATCGCCAATAATTACTTGAGGTGTCAGTATAGTTCATGTTTCTTGTGGCTTTACCTAATGATCTTACGGTAGAATCTAATAGTAGTTCCCTTCGTCAGGAACATTTTGAGTATACAAGGTGAAAATCTCCCTTATAATAAATAACACATCCATTCCCCACAAAATTTCACCAATACGATATTTTATTAAAAGAAGAACTTACCATTGACGTCTTTGGTCGATATATTGTTCGCGTCATGTTTAAGACACATGAATTTGATGGAGTTTCTCTGATGTGTTTGTTGGATCTGTATCAGGAGCCATAAACATGAAGTCAACGTCTTATTTTTATGTAACTGGCTTACAAAGTATGTTTAAAGAAAAAGGAAAAATACGATAAAAATAAATGTTGTGGAAGAGGCACTGCCCGGATTCGAACCGGGGATCTCCTGTTTACTAGACAGGCGCTTTAACCAACTAAGCCACAGCGCCACGTTCGAAACAAGGGGTAAAAATAAATTTTCTTGGAACAATATGGTACGAAGACAAAGTTACACATACCTAGTTAGTATAACAGGGATATTCGTACGGTAATGTATGGATTCAGCGCCGCCTGGACTTGACGTCACAACTTCAGGGTTCTTCAGCCGAAAGCCTGCAAGCCATCTATCTATGTAAACACAGGATTCTCCCCATGCAATAAATGTATCAGTTGAGACTTATGAATAGCCATATGAGATCTTAGACATTGGCTTTTAGCAGAAGTGAGGCGAGTATGTCACCCACCCCTCCCTGTGGCCACACCAATGTATTCTTCCGAAATCTTCTATCTATTTCTAACTTTGATGCTATGTCAGTGTCTTGTATGAGAATCTTTGCGTAGTCCTTTCTAGGCCTTCTACCACCTTCCTTTCTGTAAAACGGCGGTCATAGTACGAAGATTGACTCCTCTGGATACCTGGCACAACTTTCTGATGTAGACATTGTCTACGGGGTGTTCCTTTATGCATTATTTTTGGTAGATCTCCATATACTTAAATAATGGTAGTATAATTCAACTAAGACAATTTTATGATCATTCTAACCATAAGTGTATGTTTGCCATCCAATTTATTAATTACCCTTTTGAGGGTCAAAGGTCCTCAACCGTGGTAGCAAAAAAATCTCAACTTTGATGCTCTTCCTTGAGGACGATTGTCTAACTTTGTGAGTTTGTGGAAAGTGTTCCATGTAAGCGCCTAATCGACATCAATCTTTTTTTCTGAACGGCTCACCAAGGCCCCAAAATATATGAAGTTGTCAAATACTTTCACACGCTTCTCAATCTTTTACTCGTCAACTAGCGGACGTTAGTGCATCAGTCTGGTCGTTTAACCCAACCTTTTCTTTTCTCTACTCAAAAATCTTGCTCCCTGCACCGATTTAGCTAATTGTAAGTTTCATGAAGGGGTAAGATTTAATCGACGAAAGGAAGCTGTAAAAATCTCATCAGATCATATCAACGTCAATTATACCCGAAACTAAACAGATGCAAAGTTTTTTAACATTACAAATTTGAAGAATAGAGGGGATCAAACATATTTGAATAACATGAACTCTTCCGAGGAGAGTTTAAACTTTGATCCATTATCTAGACCTAAGTATCTGAGATGATACTTTGGAGGAATATAGTATACATAGAGATATTCTCAGTTTTGCGAACAAAAGAGTTCTTTTCGGCCATACCCAAAACACTGCCCTTTCAACAATTTGTTGCAGTTCCTTGATTAGTTTCCTACACTCCCTACTTGAAAATCAAAGTGAATATGGTAAGAAGCTACAAAGTTTTATCTCAAAGAGAAAGTGGGGTGCACTAAATTTCCATCGTTCAAAATAAAAAATTTGAACTCGGAGCAGCCACAATGGAGGGGGAAACTAGTACCTCGCAAATGTCAGCAGCCACCTGACATTGCCTTTCACACTCTCAGTCTTTTGTTCTTATGTTCTCGCGACAAGTTACAATTCCTACATCCTCATTAGCTTCCTCCTCCTCCTCCTTTCTCATCATCATCAGCGTCATATGCTGTTTTGCGTCTCTTATTCATGCTTGGTTGACATTGTTGGACAGTGTCTAGTCGAGCTATTCTATACTTGATTTCCTTTTTGTTACATAACTTCAGACAATACTTTCCTCAGCCACCCTCCATCCAAGTCAGCGAGTCCAATACAGTTCCAGCATTGCAACATATCAACTCACGCATTCCTTTTCGCATAGCTAGACTTTCGTTGATAAAGTGATGGATCTTATACAAGCAGGGACATTTCACAGCAGTTACGACAAGTTTCTATCTCCATGTGTATTGCTCCACTGCAAAGCTACAGTTAAATAAAGTATGTGTATATGTCCCCTCTTCACCAGAACTGCAGTTTCCGTTATAATGTTACTTTTATTACTAGGTGGGTTCCGGCATTGAGTTGTAGTTGGTTTTACAAAGAAAAGCAATTTTGGTTTTTCCCCTATCCCAAATCTCCTTGCAACCAATCGTAATCTCCATGAAATGCTACTCTTACCAAAGTTGTTGCCCATGATGGATACCATGCGCCAAATGCAGATGCCGTTCTTCTTACTTCAGTTTTCGTATCTCTCTAATAGCTACATTCCGTGGCTCCCTCACACCTTCCTTTGTGCTCTTCACCAAGAGAGGCTATTGTCAACTGATTGTTGAGCATTGTTTACAAAACGTGCGGGATTGTAGAAATTTTGGTGGCCCCAGCCAGCTTTGTCTATCTAGGTAAGTGACAATAATAGCACCACATCCATTTGTACGTGCTGGATTGCTAGATTATTGCGAGCCGATCGCTTTTAGCTTCGATAATCATTTTTCGAATTGCTTTCCTATTAATGCCCATCAATCAGGTCTCAATCTTGACATCTTTTTAAATTTCTTACTCGTTCTTTTGTTGTTGGACATTTTCTCCTCGAATCCTATATTTCTACAATTTATCCTATTTCTTCTTTGCCTTCCAGTATGTCACATTTCCGGACTTCTAGACTTTGGATTTATTTTGAGAACACGAAATCAACAATGTAAGAACTTGACGCGCTAGCACATCTCTTAGCCCCAGATGGTACATTGAGTTTACAATTTCATTCATGATGGTTCTTCATGGTGTATTACCAACAAATGCTTTTTACATTTAGTTTACTTCAGTATAATCTCCTTTACAATTGTATACAGGATGACTGAAACAATGCACCTTGTCGCACTTTGAACCGCTGGCTACTTGCTGGGGAACTGCCTGTGATAAGGCCATTACCATGATTTAGATTGGTTTGGTAATCCAGAAGAACTGCATCGGGCCACAAATTTCTCATGCCTCTAAATTTGTGTAACCTTTTGCCCTCTCTACCCTCAGTACGTTTTGCGTGCTTAGCACCGTGAAATTACACTCTGACATTACTGCTTCTCAAATAAGTACTGTCTATATGACACATCAAAGGCACAAAGTTTCGTTCAAATATTTTCCACGGAAATCTTAAATTCGGGGGAATCTTGCCTAATAATTTCGGTCACTGGCTGTCATGTAGTAGTCAGGAGTTTCAGCAGATGCTTCTAGAATTGCGACACAATATTGCAATTAGAGCAACTTAAGCAGAATTTTATGTTTTACAAATAATAAGTCACGTAATGATATAAGTATAAAAGGAGGTGTATGTAAGGTGTATGCCAGATCAGCGCTAGCTATCTGGTTGAAAGTGTGGCTATGTATACTACAAGAGGGTGAGTTTTCATTCATACTTATTATGTTTAGCATATGTTGACGCAGTTATTCTTGTGGCCGTTATCTATCATCGCATACACGTCACGCTTATAAGGTCATTCTATCACACTTGCTCCCGTCACTTTACGTCAGGGGTGTGTTTTGGGGGACTCGGATGGGCAGTTACTCTATGTTTTGAATTTTCCAAGAGTGTGGAGGCTCTATTGGCCAAAACGTAGAACAAATAGTTTCAAAGAGGAAGGTCTTAAGCAAATGTAGATATTGCTGATCATTTGAAACCCATGAAAATTGATGATTCCTCCATTAGAAGTTTCTTCAGTGGGAATCATTGTTGTCCAATTGGAAAAATACGGAACGGAGAGAGCAAAGAATGAGATTAACTTGTCGTAGTAAGCATATTGTTTACCCAGTTACCCAAGTAGTTGGTGTCTCAAACTATTATTTCTAAATCAGATCTTGTTTTTACATAAAACGTTTGTAGGGCTATGGAATTCTACTGAAAAGGGTTAGGCAGAATGTTGTTTTTCTTGCAGAAAATTTGGCACATATAAAAACGTCAATATTTCTTGCAAGTTAACTAGCGTTGATAGGTGTGAGCATTCCCATATCTGGACCAACCACATATACCCTTGTAGGAAAAACGCTCGTTAACTTTTCTTCACCACTTTTGGTTCTAGTAAAATGACGAAAACTGCTATTAGATGGACACCACCTGGAAGGTGGACAAAAAATAGACCAGAGAGGATGTGTTGTTCTGCCTTCATTGTGGTCCTTGACGAACTGGACCTCTCCTGGGCACAGGCATACAAAATTACACAGTTATATGGATATGGTTTATAGTGTAGCAGCTACAATAGCAGATGCTTGTGAGAGAAAAGTTAATAAGAAAATGAATTTATCTATTATCGTCAAAGACTAAGCATCGATCTCCAGGACTTGATCCAGGGCTTCTGTATATTCTCTGCATAGTGGGCACAAAGAAGCCTCCTCAGAATGTTTCTGGACTTCTGTGAATTGAGTGGGAAGGACGCAGATACTATCTGTGCTACTTACTGTGTTGGAATGGCTGAGAAGGCATGGAACCAGCGAAAAATATCTAGAGCAGCATCTCGTATCATATACATCAGATGGTGTATCCCAGATGCTATGTGTACAAAGTGGACTTGGAGTACGGTTACGGAGCATGTTGCCTCCATTACGTCCATTGATATCGAGGGACCACCCGTGCAACTTTGAAGCTCTGATACCGCCATGAAGGAATGGTTATGTAGGCATCGTTTAGCCATAGACACAAACGTCAGGGCCAGGAAGAGGGAAACAGCCTCTGATCTGACATCAGTTCATAAAATCTTTGTCGAACTACATCTTAAGTTTGAAGAAATACTTGAGAAAAGTGAAAATGTCACCGCCGGGAATCGCCATTATTACTTTTCTCAAGTATCTCTTCAAACTTGATATTAACAAATCCTCTCTTCTCGACAATCAAATTTCATTACTGTAATTTTGATTGTAAGTTGGGTGTTTGAATTCCCACTTTCATGGCTTGCATTGTCATCAACGTTAAATACGTCCCCTTCCCTCTAAACTAGAGACGTTAACAATACTGACTTCTTTTCTTGATTGTTTCACTCATTTTGTCGGTTTATCAATAAAAGATTAGTTTTGATCTGCAATTATATGATCAGTAGGGCCTATGCACATAAACCTGTCGTATGTTTTATCTAATAGGCTCGCTTAGTGTCCCCTATACACAAATCCCTTAATAAGACATCTCTCCTTTACACCTACGTTTATATTAGCAGTTATCTGTACTTTGTCAGAATTTTCCATGGTTCAGTGGGTCTCTAAAAGTCCAACAGTGCGAAAGACCCACTTTTTAGAGATCAGTGGAAAGACCGAAAATGTGTCCAGAGTCTCGTTTGCATTTGAACTCTATATCTCACAGGAACGAGACCAAGTAAACATAGTGCAGCAGAAGCCAAACAAGGCGGGATGGGATGAACGCAAACTGATTACTTGTTGCTGTTCTGTTCTTTCAACAAAGATTTTCTCGCATGTTTCAATTTAAGTTAATTCAAAGCTACGAAGTGTAACACTGGAGTTGCCATTTAACACCAGTCGTTAACGTTCGGCATGGCAATACCTCTAATAGTGTACACAATGACCATGTACGGCGCCAAGTGACTTCCTTACAAGTTTACTTGACTGCTTATAACCTTCCTTGGCTTAGTTTTTAGAAAAAGAAACACAGAAGCAGTTATGGCAAACTCAGACCGATTAGGTCTTTTGGACTATTATTACCAGGCGGGTAAGTAAGGCAAGTGTTTAAATACAAGTGTAGGGGCGTAAGATGGATTTTTAACGTCGAATAATATTTTGCTGCTCGTTAAAACGTGAACTCGCATGAATATAATAGACGTTAAAATTCATTGTCATTTTGTTTGTCAGCAGTAAATTTTAAAACTTTTACTAGCTATTCTTTAAATACCTTTTTCACAGGGGTCAATTACACTAGGCATTTATTCCCCATCAAGATCTAGTTGATACGTGAGCAATTCACCTTTCGAGTTATATCTAATTTGCTTTCATGTGTATTAATATTGGTCTTGTAACTCATATTGTGAATATTGGTAAATTATATGATATCAGTTGAATTTACTGTAAATAATTTTAGATTAGAGACTTTGCAAAACATATCATTTTCGTATTTCAGCAGACTTGTTACCAGTATCGAAAGAAATACGCTATGCGATCGAACAAACATATTATCGAAAGAAATCTCTATAATTGCATTGATATTTATTATAAGCTTAGAGCAAGTTGTGATATCATCACTGACAGGAAGACAGAACTAGGTAATACCACGTCACCACCTCTATCATCATGATCATCAGCCATTATGGCGATTTTCAATGTCATAATTATCAGTATCAGTATCATCATCACCATCAATCTTTATTATCGTCATCTTTATCTTCACTTTTGTCATCTTCATCCTCCTCATCATCTTATTCATAATCATCATCTATATTATCTTCATCATCATCTTGAAGCTCTAGGTTAGTAACTAAATTTTCCATTTTTCTCTTTCTTTAGTCAAAACTCAACTTTTGAAATACCAGAGTGCAGCTTTAGGGCTATTTGCCCATCATACATCTGGAAAAAATACAGATGCATACGTAAGAGAGAATGTTTACTGCTCTATGGCTGTATGGGGTTTGGCACTTGCATATAGGTAAGCAGTGTTACACGAATTCTGTTACAAGGAAGTTACTTGTGATTGAAATTTAAGACAGAGTTTCTGCTAGTTGTTCCCTTTGATGGAAGACATATGTTTTATGTAAATGTGACCTATGGCTTTTATTTTTAGTACAGTCAAAGAAAGCTTTAAGAAAAGTCATTGGGCCCTTGATGGTCTTTTCCTGTTATGGTGCAAATGGGGAGGAATCCAATCTTTCCCAAGTTAGCTCTTAATAAACAAGCACAACCAGACCTAGATATCTGTTCCATTCATTTTTTCTCTTCCCACAGAGCTTTTGTAACAGTTTTCAGGTCCCATAGTCTTAACTGGACCATTGCATAATGTGCAGTAGTGTGATACCATTGATTATCAAATTTATTACTGGCCCACCTCTCTAATTATGTGGCAGATGAACAGACTTGCCATGACTTGCCACTCAACACATCATACCTACTTGTGCGTCTGCAACCATTTCTTGTTAAAACCCTTTAATTTTGGTGTACAAGGTACCCATGCAATGTATGGCTGTGAGACCTGTTTGCTCCATAGGTTAGATTATTGAATGCTTTAGACAATACCCATTGGTGTTTACACTATATGATGCTCATTTATTTTGAAGCCTTTCTATCAGCTGCAGAAGTACAGATGCTTGTTACATTTGACAAGCTTGGAATTGCCTATCAAGCATTTTAAAGTTGATTGTGGAATATACTTAGGTTAAGTAATCATTAGTTCCAAGCCAACAGAAATGTAAGTGGCTGGTTGGAAATCTAGAAATGGTGGCCAGGAGAAAATGTGGATCAGCACAGTTTGTGTAGATGTGGAGCCCTTTGGTAGAAATAGAAATAAGTACAATACTCTTGAGGGCTCTTGACTTTAAGTACTTGGTAGGATAGACAACCATTGTTGGTATGTAACTGTATCCATAGGATGATATTACATAGCATGATTGAAGATGAAGTGCAGATGTGACATTCATTAGAGTTTTTCTAATGTTATATTACATGAAAGCAAGGGGCTGATTTTGGCTACAAAATACTCTTTAGAGCTCTTGACTTTAAGTACCTGGTAGCATAGACAACTATGGTAAGTATATAACTATATCCTGACATGATATTATAGAGATAGGTCTCAGTTATCAATGGTTACCCCTTTAATCCTTTAAGTCCCCCTTTTATTTTTAAAATTTAATCCATTTCACCACTATTTTTTTAGATATACCTAAACTCTACCTATTATGAAATATGGGATTATACATATCAATAAAAAATATTTAAAAACTACTTTAGAAGGAATCAAGCAAGTTATAGTCTATAATAATGTTTAGAATGCAGTATGTTGTCCCCCCAAAATCCTATGGAAAGCCTATTGTTACTTATAGCTAGTTAAGAGTTTGTTCTTCTCTGAAGATCATGGTATAAATTGTTTAGGCATTCATTGGAATTTTTCTAATGTTATTATCCCCAAAATCAAGGGACTTATTTTGGTTACAAAAGTGACTTCATAGCTTTGGAGCACTATCACAGTAAGGCTCAAAAGCGGGCTTAAAGGCTAATTGGTGTATCAGTTACCAGCATGTAAGATATGGGCACCCTTCCTACATTGGATGTTGTTCACTAGCAAGCATAGGAGCAGCAGTACCAAATGACATCATTCTGGCCAATATGAACTGGATTAAAGTCATAGAAATGCTGTATCAATATCAGTATTGGTACTGGCTTCAGGAAACTTTCTTTGCTGACATCATCAATTTGTCATCATAAACCAAAGCTCTTAACAGTGACCCTATTACAGCTACTATCCTTGGTTATATCAATTATTTTTAGAGCAAGAAGTCCTTCCTTTACATGCATCTCATAATACATGTTTTAGGCCCATTTGGATTGTTTGCCAGGGTGCCCTCATAGATCTTACTAGTTATGTGGATATATTCCTTAGTGTCAGTCCCTGTTTCATTCCTCTGAACAACAGAACTTACAGCTTTCTTGGCAACCGTACTTGCTACATTGTGATCTAGACCACTTAAAAACATTTATTCTAAACACCCTCTGATTTGCGTGCAGTTACATCTATTTGGGTACCTCATAGTCTAATGGTTGGTTCACTTCAAACTGTATCACAGTGGTGAGGGCATCATCCCTAAGCAATAGTCTTCCAACTGAATACAGAGCTGCCTCACTCCAAATGGAAGTGAATAGAATAGCTTGTAAGCTAAAGTTTAATACCCTTGATCTTGGAAATTCTTGCTATAATTTGGTAACATTGGTTCTGAATCAGCAAAATATGTACAGTTACCGGAAGAATGATTCAACTTCCCAAAACTTGCCTTGAAAAGGAGTCAGTTTTGTGTTATACCAACTAAGCTTTTACCTGTCTCTTTTAGGTTATGTTTATTAACTTGTAAATATTAATATATCACAGACACCAGAGTACTCTTCTTGTGATTCATCTCCCTTCTACAGTTATATGTTGGTATTTTATGTGATTGATTTAGGCACATAGATGATGATCAAGGGAAGACACATGATTTAGAATTGAGTGCTGTAAAATGTATGCGTGGAATACTATTCTGTTATATGAGGCAGTGTGACAAAGTAGGTGATCATTACACTTCAAATTTTTGCTGTGTAATTTCTTTATGTAATGTTGCTAATCCCAAGAACTTTAGAAAATGTTTATCAATTAGCAAGGTTAATGCTATGATCATATTGCATTTGTTTTGATAAGGCTGCATATTTGATAACGTTAGTGCAAGAACGACATTAATCTGCTTCTTGAAAGTAAAACTGAATGATTTTAAGCTTCTATGTCTTCTAGCACCCCCCTGCCTGCAGTTATGTAATACTTGAAAATGCAGTAGGCTGCAGAGTTATGTATTTGATTTTTTATTTTTTTCCGTTGGCATAGAACAAGGCAGGGCTACAAGAATATGGGAAAGTTACTGATATAATGTGGTGAAAGAGATGTGTATATAATGTATTTAAGCCCAAATGAAATTTGTGTGAATCTTTGTGTAAACATTACACATGTCACCAGGTAGTACAATCAGAAAATACATAAAAGTACGTTCATGTGATAGGTGTTACAAATAAAATATGTTAAGTGTGATCAGGAGGCACCGGCTACATCTTAATTGTCAGAGATCTGCTCATATATTGAACATTGGTGCTTTCAATGGTTTGAGTGAGTGAAGTTCCCTCGAATTTTTTACTTGTCTGCTCTGCAAGGGGAAGATTTGGGCTACCAATTCCTGATTGGGCAACAATTAATTGTTTTCAAGGAGAAGACTTGGAAGAATCACAACTGTATAAAACATGTTGTAGACTAAAACAGTAGAATGACAGTCTTAGGTTACAGTCTTCCAGCCCCTCTTTGGTCACAACTGTTGCGTATCATAACATGTAAGAGTACACTCTTGATAAGTGAGTCCCCAGATAACTGGGACTCTCATTAAGTGGGACCACTTTTCTATTCCCCTTCAAAGTCCTTGTACTCCTCCACATATTTTTCTCTATCTAATTAGGACCCCCAATACGTGGGACTCTCAGTAAGTGGGACCACTCTTTCAGAGTATGCACGCAAATTTGCTCTCCTTAACTGGGGCAGTGATAAAATGTGAGCAGTATTATTTCAAAGTTGAACCTCCGTTTGAAATCCAAATATAATGCTTTACTTGCGTGTATCTTTTAAATGCTACTTAAAAGTGTTTACATGATTTGTAACCATGGATCACAGAGTGATATGCTCATTGAAGGCAAAATACCACCAAAAGATTAAATACAAAAGATGATCTTTAACATTGACAAAACTCTACCACTTCCAAACATATCAATCGTAGAGGCCATTCAACATTTTAAGTTTTTGTGGGAAGATGTTTCTTCAACTGCCATTGCCAAATCCTTTGTTAAGGTTGGCTTCTTAGCTGTCAAGGATGATGTGTGTTATGATCCTTTGTGTGGCTTCAGATCTGCTATTGAAGAGCTCTGTCAATGCAATCTCTGTCAAGCGACCTGGCAGCCAAAGAAATTGTTGCAACTGATGCATGATGAAGTCATAGCCAGCCAAGCACTAACCAATGATACAGAAATTTTAAAAGAACATGGAGCAGGGCATAATTCTGACCAGAATGGGAATGTTGATGATGGAGATGAAGAGATCATGGATGAAATTCCAACTAAAGTTGAATCTGGTTGATATCCACGGTGCAATTGATCTTTTGCTGAATTATTCTCTTTACACTGATAATGGACTAACCATCAAGTGGTCTCAGGTCTTAGAATCTGAACTGAGAATATCATTTCAGATTCTAATTACATTCAGATTCAGATTACATAACAATTTACTTTATAAGATACTTTGTTTCGCAAAAGTTTGGATAAAATACTCTTCCGGGATAAACACCTTAAGACAAAGAGCATTTTGTTAGGTCACCAAATGGACAACTTTAACCTCGAGTTAGGTGAAACAATCCAAAAATTTTCCACATTAGTGGGACTGATTTCGTATTTGATCTTGACTCCCATTTATTGAGATAACTGCTTCACTGGGACTCCCACCTACTGGGACAGATTTTGCATTCCCTGTGGTGGTCCCAATTATTGGGAATATGCTGTAGAGACATTGCAGTACACTAGGACAGCATCTACATTTGTAAAGTTCCCTTCTCCTTGACATATTACTATCATGAAAATGAATCCCCATATTCAAAAATTAGTTCTAATGACCATTCCCTGGGGTTGTGAACTAGTTATGATAGCAGAAATTGGCTATAATCTTGTCCATTATATAGAAAAAGAGAAAAGTGATATTCTATGGCTACTGAAATAAAAATTTATAAATTTATGATATTTGAAAGGTAAGGTAGAGTATTTAATGTATTATAAATCAGCTGTTGTGTTCACTTTTCTTATTTAAGGTTGAATTGTTCAAGAAAACACAACATTTTGAAAGTTCTCTACACTGTAAATTTGATGTGGTCACAGGAAACCCAACTGCAGCTGACCATGAGTATGAACATCTACAGGTAATGATCTGATTATTTCCATGCTTAAGTGGTACAACTCATTAGCTACAATAACCATATATATATATATATATATATATATAAGTACTCAGGCAGACACACAAGCAGTCATGAACGACATAGTATAGATCTCATAAACATGAAGTGCTTGGGGCGCTGGCCCAGTTCAAACCCAGGATCTCCCACTCCGAAAGCGAAGACTTTACCATTGTACTAAATAATGCAATTGAAAAGTCGACAATCTGGCTAGTCAATCCCGAATTCTCACCACCACCAGCACCCTTATTGCTGTCCCCAGAACCCTCCATTCCCATATCTCCGCTCACACTTTTGAAAGCGTGGCTTGGGAGATGGCAAAAAGAGGCCCTGGTTACCATAACCAGGGCCAACACTGCTGTTCCTAGGTGGCACAGGTTTAGATGGCTATGACTTCTCTTTCATTGAGGCCGTTTGGTGCAAAAATTTGTAGCTTATACGTTCCTTCAACTGTACACTTGAAGAAGGTTTTTTAACCGAAAGCTTTGTAGCGAGCCTCTAGGCATTTTTATAGCATTTTTTTATACATATATCAATAAGCATGAAGTGCTTATGGTGCTGGCCCAGATTGAATTCAGGATCTCCCATACCAAAAACAAAGATTTTATCAGTGCACTATATAGCGCAATAGTAAAGTTGACAGTCTGGGAAGTCAATCCCGAATTCTCACCACCAGCAGCAGCCTAATTTTTTCATTTTATTATTAGCTTCATCAGTGCCATTTTCATATATAAGGAGTCAGGCAGACATCCTAGTTAGCAGATTATAGTATATATATATGTATATATGTATACTATAATAATGATTATTATCTGAATAAACAAGAGTGCTCAAGGCATAAACGTAGAGCAATATAGCAACATACTATACATATCTGACAAATTTATTTTTCAAGCTTGAGGAAGTAAACATCCTGCTGGTCAAATAGCATTGCATTGGTGAGGAAATGACAGTGTAGGAAATAAAGGATCTATTTCTATAACTAATAATAATCTATTACTGCAACAATCGGCTGTGAAATGATATATTAAATTTTGATTTTATCCATTTGTTTACAGATCGATATTGTTTCACTCTACTTGCTTACAATGGTTCGAATGATAACATCTGGTTTGCATGTAAGTAGTTTTTGCAATAAATCATCAGATAAAGTCTGTTACTGCATACAAATACATCCAAATTAGCTTTATGTTAAGAGTATGTTCTTTGAAAGAGAGACCACGGCTATTTATCAAATTGCAAGTGCCATGATCTTAAAGAGGGGCAACTTAAAAACAGTCTCCTGCTTCCACAATTTTTCAGTTTCGGATGTGCCTACTAGTAATGTTCTCGGATCATTTTTGATGCAAGAAATATAGCACATCCAATGAAGATGATACTTCATACTGAATGCAGTTTTGCTCAACAGTTATAATAGCTAATGTTTACTTTATAGTTGTGGCTGCCATGAAATACACATGCACATTTAATGAGGAGTTTCAACAAAAATGCTAACATTACCATTGATAGTCATCAACTATATTTATGTCAAAATTGGGTTTACCAAGATTCCACTGACATTTTGATTAATTGAGACTAAGATTATAATATGTGACAAATAGTGAATACTAATGATTTATACAAATGCATTTACACTAACAAATGAATGTAGAATAGTATAATGCAGAGAATAAGAACATAAGTTACCAGTTGGTTTATTCATAAAGTTATGCATATTTGTATGGTCACATGACCCTCGTATTTTATAGATCACTGTAGACAGACTTCAGTTCCACAGCTTTTGAGTTCATGCTGCACAGCCTACTAAAAACTGAAAAACTCCCAAGATAGTTCACGTTCTTCTATTATCCCACAATAGAAACCGTAGCAACAGTAGACTTTGGATGCAACCTTGGACTTACATCTGTATTCCATTTTCTCTCACAGATTATTTACACAACAGATGAAGTCAATTTTATACAGAATTTAGTATACTATGTTGAGAGAACATACAGAACTGCTGACTACGGTATGTGGGAAAGAGGAGGAAAGTACAATGATGGAAAGAGAGAACTGAGTGCAAGGTATTTTATCTATATATACTTACATACTTACTGTGGACATCCTCCTGGATGGCCACCTGATTCAGACACCTTTTTCAGTGATCCCTCTTCAACAAGACGTGTGCAATTTTTGTGCATTGTCAGTGCTGGTTTCTTGCAGGAGGTTGTCTACATGAGACAACTGGCCCCTTCCTCTGGTTGTTTTACTTTGCAGTCTCCAGTAGTACAAGTTGTCTGCCAATATCATCATCTTAATGTCTCAAGTAGCTTGTATATAGGCATAACCTGCTTTGTCATATCTTTTCTGGTATGACGAGAGGTCCTTTATTAAGTTCCTCATTTGGCTGTATGTTCTTACTAGGATGTAATTGTAGTTCAGCAGAAAGGAAACTGGATATCGTCTGTACAACTTCTCTAATCCATAACTTACAAGAACTCTCTGAAAACTACAAGATACAAACTATGCATAGCAAATGGTTACTAAGCGATGGCAGCTAATCAGCCAATAAAAGAATACTAAATAGCCTAGCCTAGCACAGCCTAAGTATTTAGCAACTATTCAACTTTTCTCTTAAAGGTTAAGAGATCTTTGAACTATTTGACAAGACAGTTTAGACTGTCTGTGACATAAATCCTCATTTTACTTTTTCTGTTATTTTCAATACAACGTTTTCTTCATGCATGCTTGTAGTCTGTTATATCAATGACTTTAAGTAAGGAGTGATACTGTTATGATTGCAATCGAATAGTTTAATGTGTGATTTTATAGATATTATTGCCGGTCATTATGCAGTTATGTCATGTCTTTCCTTAGTAAAGAGCATTAATTTCACATTGAACTATTTTGATAGTTGATTGATTCTCATGGATAGTGATCAGTGCCACTGCTATTTTCAAAAGCAGAAACATAATAGGGGAGAAGACCACTAATGGTGTAAATCGATAAGTATGCTATACCACCTATGGTTTTAGTGAGTATCCTCCAGAACTACTTTTGTTATTCCTTCTCCCTGTTCTCATGCCTCCTTCTCCTTCACTGGTACATTGCCATCTGCCCCTTCTGCTTTTGTAAATTTTTATTTTGGACTTTTTCCCACCTGAAGTGTTTTCGGAGTTACAGGAGAGAAATGATAAAATCAACGGTTGTAAATAACTATTAAATATCCTTATATAGCCCAATACTCTCCAGCATGCTATTCGTGGTGCATTCTGACTCCTATTTTGTCATTGTAGCTCTGTTGGAATGGCTAAGGCTGCTCTTGAAGCTGTGAATGGTTTCAATTTATTTGGCTCTCAGGTATGTTGGGTAATTGTATGACATGCATTTGTCTTTTATACATGTGTAACTGGCAGTGTATTATTTTTATGATTTATATGGTACTATATTCCTGTGTGACTTTTCTTGTAGCTGCCAATAATTTTGCATTGTTACAAAACTAGTTTCATACTGAGGCGTTGACAGTAACATGACCTTATCTACTGACCATGATATACTATTCTTATAACAAATATTAATTGTCCGTCACCTGCCATCTGTTGTCATTGTTTCTTGTTATTTCTGATGTTCTTGTAATTGTCCAGTGTGCTTCATTGTTGTGTTAACATTTTGAGTAAGGTTTACACGCCCTTGCTGATGAGCCTCTTTAAAATAGAGCAAGTCTTGTGCTAATGTCAGAAGTAAGGACCTAAATTGTCGGTCTGTGTAACATTTATATTCAGAAAGTGTGCAGAAAATTGGCCTAGAATTCTTACATCGCTTTCCCTTAGTGTTGTGTAGCCCATTAACTGCTTTATTCCATTAGCAAAGCACATTTATCCCTAGCTGTGGAAAGTCTTTTTTTGAAGGTAGAGATATGTACCAAGAGTCATTTGCCGTATAATCAAAATTAATGCGTTTGTGTTAAAGGAGAAAACACATAAAAATTCTGACCAAAAGCGTGGAGATATTATCGATGGGAATCTTGTTTCTGGATTTTTATAACCAATAAACGGATTCATATTTAGGTTGTAGATAGCCCTACCTGTACGTTCTGTTGATGAGTTAAACGAGAGTGTGCTTTTGTCTTTATTTTCACAAGAACGTAAAATCAGTTTTCGGGTAGGTAAGTGTTTGCGAAGTGTACAATAACTTAGAAAGCAGGTTTGGAAAACGTTTCTATTTCATGTGTCAGTCAAAGACGTGAAAAAGCTTGTAGGGTACATAAATTCATCAGAACCAGGGTCATTATTATCAACATCAATATCTGTTGGAAAGAAACATATTTTGAGTGCTATTTGTATATCATATCATCTATTATTTCATGCGTTTTAATTTTGCCTGTAAAATGTTAGTATCTTCGGCCGCACAGTAGAAGATGTTGTTTCTTTTTACCCACAGAAACATAATATAACATAACATTATTTCTGTTTCAAACACTCTTAATTATTACATTTTTCGGACATTACCTTTTTCAGACATTACCTATTTTCGGATATTGCCTTTTTCGGACATTACCTTTTTCGGATATTCGGATATATTCGGATATTTTTTGTATTTATTGAAAATTACAGATAGGGAATTCGACACGCCCGTGTAACAACTAACGAAGTCACCAATACTTGTTTTGTTAACTGATAGATTCTATGGAATTGAATAGTGTTATGCGAAGAGAAATAGTGTAACACTGTTTTTAGGAACGAGCGCTAAATCAAGAGAGTTACTGGGGGCATTCGTTTATTACTATATGACTGCGCAATATTTGTGTGGTAGCTCCTGGTTAAAAATGCTGATAAATGTTTGTTTCGTGAACATGCTAGTAACGAGAGTACTAATTGGATGGTACTTATAGTACTTTATTTAATTTTATTAGCTGTTTGTTCTTGTAGGGAACTTCATGGTCTGTTATTTACTCCGATCCCGACGCACACAACAGAAACAAATCCATTTTGCAGACTCTGTTACCCAAAGAATCAAATACTAAAGTAAGTGACTGAATTTGTTCCTTAGTAAAAAGATATTAGAACCAAATTTTGTAGGTACAATTATCTTATGCAATAACTACAATTTTGTTTGGAAATTTCTGAGAACAACAAAGATTCGAGTGTTTGAGCGAAGAGCGACTACATCTATAGAATATCTTATTGACGTAATTAAGATATGGTAACATCGTTACTATATGGAAGGGGGGCTCTTTCTTGGTAAAGTATATGAGAGCAATTTTCAACCGGGTTATATGAGTGGTTTGACTTCAGTCGAGAGGATTAGGCACCTAGACAAATAGCAACGCAAATGTAAGTCAAAATATCGGAACCGAAAGCTCCATTGATGTCGTATGGGGGAAGTGGTAGGAGCATGTGCTACGGATAGATTGCTCTTCGTCAGTTAGGCGTGAAGTGCAGGACGTACATGCTGTGACGTTGTCAAGGGGAGGTCCACACGCATACCAATGTCTAGCTACCAAGCAGATGATGATGACCACTGAACTGGGAAAGAACGAGCGTAGGGAGAAAGGAGGCACCTGGATAGTCGTGGTTTCCCAGCGTGAGAGAATTCCATCTGGACTCGCATCATGATGATGACAATGATGATAATATGATGATGATGATGAGGAGGAGGGTGACAATGATGTTGATCATGATGATGACGACAGTGATGATGATGTGATGATGATGATGATGAGGAGGAGGATGACAATGATGATGATCATGATGATGATGACAATGATGATAATATGATGATGA
>JAAAKL020004271.1:0-21309 GCA_010016065.2 Carybdea cf. marsupialis auct. non (Linnaeus, 1758) | reverse complement strand
ATGCTAAAAGGGTCAGATTAGGAAACTGGGAGACCCTGGTTGGCGCGAAGCGCCAGAAAAATTTTCTTCTACGGCTCTGAAATAACCGTTTTCTAATGTAAGAAGGGGGAAGATATAGGGGAAGATCAGGGAAGAAATACGAGGTTGTATAAAAGGGCTATTCTATTTCTTCCTTGTTTTTGAAAAATCCTTATTGCCCGGGGGTCGCTATTTGCCAGAATATTTACCATTGTCTAGCGTAGATCGCCGGCAGACTCAGTCTATTTATTTTAAGCGGAGTTCTGAGCAGTGTTATTTGTTTATGTCTCTCATAGATGGTGACTAACGACATCGCAAACTGAGCCGTGTTTATAAAGACGCTGATGCTGTCACTAACAGGATGTCAGACGAGTAGAATTTTCCCATCCTTTCTTTGATCGATACACTTGATTTTCGAAAGTCAAAGCTGGAATCTTTCCTTTTATCACGGTATGTATTAACATTTTGCAGGCATGAGCTGTATATATCAACTGTGAAAGTCCTATGAAAGTACTCGCCAAACAGGTTTGATGTTGACTCTGTGTATGCTTAGATGTGTTGGAAAAGATAACTGATATTATCTATCGAAATGGTGCTGACGTCATCGTCGTCGTGAGGGGAATTCGTTTACGGTGATGCAAACTTTTACTTGTAAAATTGTGGGCTCCCGGATAGGGAGAATGGGGGAGGTTGCATTACTTATGATTTGGGCTGTGAGAATGCTTGCAGTGACAAACTAGCATCTACCCACAATCTTTCGATCATCTTAAAAGTGAGTGTGTTTGATGATAACCAAGGGGTATTGTATCCCAAGGCGCCGTACACAATAACAACATAGTCACTCGGCCTAACTAACAGTCTCCGAATGCTCCTTCATAAAGTCCCCCTACTCTTCCTTGCTTCTTCTTTCTTTCTTTTTCTTGACTACAACTGGTACACCCAATGCTATTTATTATGTGAAACTGGATTATTCCCCATGGCGTACTGAACTATGGCGCACTTTCTTTACAAAGCACATTGATTGACGATCAGATCCTAACCCTGTAATCTAAATTGTGTCTTAGATTAAAAACGATGTTTAGTTGACTGGGTTGATAAACATTCTTATTCTCAAAATACATTTATCAAGAATAGCGGATCTAAGTCAATTTTAATTGAAGCCTGGTTAACCTATAATCTACGTTAGTGTGTTTTGGCGGGAGGGGGGATTTGTTGCTATTGTAGGTAGCTCTCCCCAGCACCTTGCATTCTGTTTACGCTACGTTTACGCGAAACAGGTACAATACCAAGTGATTGGGAAATTGCCAAAATCATACCTCTTTACGAAGGAAAATCCATGGAAATGAACAGCTGTCCACTAATTTTATTTCTCCGAATGAGGACGTTCAATCAACAACTTATCTCAACAGCAAGAATGTTTTATCGTCACTCCCATTCAGTTATCAAAAGAATGGGTCCACAGCTCTTGCAACTTTGTTCTCAACAAGTGAAATTCGTACTGTAATTGACAATGGAAGTACTGTTGATACCTTATATCTTGGCTTGTAAAAGTCTTTTTATATTCTAAACCTTTCATCTTATTTTTTAAAATACGTTCGTATGGAGTTACCGGTATAGACCTGTAATGATTCACAGACTACGTGATTAATAGACACCAAACATGCGAAATTTCTGTCTCAAATTATATTGCAACTCGATTTCATTCGAGAGTGACTAGGATTTATTCTAGGGCCAATGCTAGTTTTTGTTTTGTAATGTTTTGATATATGTTTAAAACACTTTAAAATGATCAATTTTCTGATGATACTGTAGTGTACATTGCTCGTAAAACACACATGAAAGTGCAGCATGCCTCTAAGCACCTAGAACCAATTTTCTCACAATGACGTGATCGGGATGCTAGAAAAACTGAGCAGATAGTGTTTGTAAAAAGAAGTAATTTAAAGCCCGAACACTTTAAGTCTTCAGTACAACTCTTTACCTGAAAAAATAAAAATGCTAGGGCACGGTGGTGAACCCGACAGAGTCATACAATTAGAACCTTTAAAGATCTTTACAAAAACGTTTGGGGTCTTTTCTCTACACTTAAACTTCATCTCTCCCAAGAATCATTAGACTACAACTTTGGACTATGAAATGTGAAAGTTTCTCCAACCCCCGTTCCAAAATATTGTTTAGTTTGAAAACGAGCATTTTGGGCACTTGCATGTCAGATCTCCCTGCTGCTAAGCGGATAGGTCTAGAAAACAAATAATACCAGACCTGGACACCCCTTTCATGTGGCAAGTGTCTTGCGTGATTTGCTCCATTTTTAGTAAAAGTTTAACTTCCAGGATTGTACGTTGCAAAGTTGTTTTATTGCTCCCAATGTTGTACAGCGGTATAAAAATCACTCACAAGGCAAATTACATTCTTTGGACAACAGAATAAGTGAAATCAATGGGAAACATTAAATTCCGATACATTGTGAAATAGGGAAACAAGCATAAATCTTAGTGAAAAAATGGCAAATTGCACGAGAACCTTAAAAATGTTTCTGTGGAAGGATTCACAAGTAGAATACTTGATATTATGGATCTTTGCCTCAAGTACCCACAGTTAAACTTCAACTAGCAAAATCTTTTATTTACTTTATGAACTAGTTTTGATATTTACTTTCACTTTACATTTGATTATTTTTTAATTGGAAGAGGACATATGATAATGATAGTGTATATAACAGTGACATGTGCGCAACCTGTGTAAAAGTTTTGATAAGTAACCTAAAATTAAGTTGAAAAACAGAATTGAATTAAAGATGAATTGATCCAAAAGTGCGAACTCCCCAGTGTTTTGTTGGGATGCTTGAGGTTTGGATAAACTAGGTTTGGATCATGGAAGATCTACTCTTCGTTTTAGATTTGTAACAAAGTGTAGATTGCCAGTGGCGGGTCCTTATCTCTACATAAAATACTACAGGTCTGATCTAATTAAATTTTAATTTCTTTAAATACAAGTGCGGGAATACATTTAGCACTTCATGTGCACCAGCAATTGATTACTTTACACCTATGACATGAATAATTTAGCTCTGGTTTGAAGGAGGATGTTACATATTTGATTTTATGTTATTGTAATTACTGGTGTGTGTGAAGTAACGCTCCACTTCTACCAAAAAATTCATTTTTTGTGCATTACTTCAATTTCTATTTGCAATATTTGTAGCTAATGCTCTACTCACAAGCTTCTATTTTAAAATCTTTAGTGTAGGTTTGATATTAAAACAGTACGCGATAGAATAACATTTCCAGACCTTTGCTTGTAAAAGGCAGTCTTCATCTACTCAGCCACAGTTTCCCTATTGCTACAAGGCAAACATTGTCAAAGTTTTTATTACATGATTTTTGATAGTATTGAGGATATTAAACTTTAAGCACGCCCACCCCAAATCCAAAAAATCCAACAAATCCAACAAAATTCGGAAGGTTTCTGTAGTGCACATCATTTTTTGGCTAATTCTGATTGTGTTTTCAAGTGAAATTTTATGATCAGGCTTGCTTGTATAGATAGGTTGGATCCTTTTTTCTTTGCTGAGTAAAACTCATGCAAACATCAAAACGAGTCTTGTACCCCTCCCCCTCCCCCTTCACCTGAGCAAGTAACTCCTTCCCTTTAGCTTTGAAATGAGGCGTTCATCTATAAAATTGGGATTATGACAAGAGTGTATTGATCTTGGCAGAACATAGATAGGCACTGATACATCCCCTTAATGGAGTGGTACGCAACTTTTTTGTCCTTGCAGATCACCTCCTATAAAGAAGGTACAACTCACGGGCGCTTTCTGAACTTTGAACACCGTATAAAATGCTTTTGTGGGCATGATTTGCATTTATAAGGGTTTGAATAATAATAATAATAATATTAGCAATGCCCGTACTATCGCTATTCTGTTAATTCTATTTTAGAAACCACGACGCAGAAAATGGAAAATTTTAACGTACTTGATACAATCATCAATAGGTAACGGACCCATAAATCATGCTATAAACTATAGAGTATTCAGCGGAGCTCAGGTTTGCCCACCAGCGTTTACATTGCATTGTACCTGAGAGCACCATTTTAACAGTTAATGTAGAATACAATCTGAGTTCATATTAAAGTATAAATAGATTATCATAAACCCCTGCCTTCCTTCTGATTTTAGACGTCGTGTAAACGTTCTTTTTCTAAAATTAATGAAGCCACTGATATCAATACAGACCAGCTAAGATCAATTACGATTAACTCGGATCAATTTCATTTAAGTCAAAATTGAAATTGTGGCGATTGCAATCCTATCAGTTGCAGGTATCATATAGAAACTCGCCCAGATGAACGGGACATGAAGTAAAAGTAATTAGATTATTCAAGGTGCTGACAGAGTTCCTAAAATTGCGATGGATAGAAAGTGGAAGTTATTAAATACTACACTTGGAAGTAATGAGAGATTCACAAACTATTGATTGGCTCTTGATTTGTCTACGGGGCTACTTGCCTGAAAGTAAAAGGTATCGCCGCTTTTAATATCATCACAAATGGGCTGATCAATGCTTCACACGTAATTTAAGATGCATTGGCATAATTAAGGAGGGTCCATTGGGATAGGCCCTTCTCTCGATCACGTGATCATTATAAATTTGAATACGAACTGTTATGCAAGGAATAAATAGCATCTCTTGATACTAGCAAGATAAAATATACTATTCTCGGTACGATTTCTGCAATATCTTATCAGTTGCGATGGAAAGATAGCTTGGTGTTGTTAATAAATAAATCAAAGGTTGTTATGTTATCTAGCTACATTGGGTCATCATTATCATTATCATCATCATCATACTCATCGTCATCCTTCGGCTGCTAGAGTGCAGGCGACCGCAAATTCTTCTCTAAGCCTTTCAGCTCTGTGCAATCTCCTCTAGTTTGCGAATGGGCATCATATTGAGTAAGTCGCCAATAATCTGTTGGATGTACTTCAGGTAGCTTAAGCTTGGTCTGCCAGGTTTCTTCTTCCCATGAGTTGGTTCGAATAGGGCATGCTGGTAACGGGATCCCTAATTGTCCATCCTTAGCATATGACCCACGAAAGAGAGCTGCCTACATGTCATTGTGCAAATCAGTGGTTTGTCTTTTACCTTCTTCTATTGGATGTTGAAGTAAAACTCTTAAAGGACACAAGCTGTCAAGTTTAAACATAATGCTATAGATTGATAGAAATTCATCATGCAATATCAAGATTGAACTGTTAAGTGGGAGGAGCTTAAAAATTTCAGTAAAGTTTACATTTTCGGAATCGTTATGCCTTTGCCCTAACCACAAAGAATCATCGAGATGACATATCTGTGATGGAGATGAAGGATGAAGCTTATCGCAGTTTGTATGGTCAAATAGTGTCGGCTGCTCTGACGTGCATCATATTTGTGCTGCGAATAGTATCAACTTTGGAAATTTGCTAATTTCTGCGTTGGGTCGTCGGACACAGAATATTGCCATCGCTGTTCTTTGTTTCATTAGCATTTCTGAAGTTCTGGGAAAGGTTGAAAACCCTACGGTCGCTTATAGATGGCACACAGGGATGTATTCATTACAATAAAAGATAGTTGATGACAGAACTCTACTTATGGTTATTGACAGAACATGGGTGTATATCATAAGATTTTCTTCAAGGAGGTTTAGACCCTGAGTATCAGGAATGCCAAAATAATGCAACGACAAGCGTAGCATATGAGCATGAATCAGAATTACCATAATAGTTCTCAAGTTTTGGGATGGTTAGGTAAAAAAAATAAAGCACGGTAATTCTGAGTCCCGTTTTTAAAGGACTTGCTTACCATGGTGCACCGTACAAAAATATTTTTAATTAAACTCCCTGAATAATAAAGTTTGTAAGATTATTCACAGGGGAATAAATCAGTCACTTAAATTATTTATTATCACTATCCATGTTTCATATTTGTTACATGCATTTACGATTGTATTTCGCTAAGTCCATTGCTTACTAGCTATATGGATTAGGATCATGCATATTTCATTTGAATTCATGATCCATTTGTTAAGGATTGTTATGTTCCTTAAGGTATTCTTAAATCATTATCTGAGTAATATGTTAGTCTTCTTGATATGAAAATGAACAAAAGATAAAGCAGAAGATTCATGGACGCTTGTAAGTACCGTAATTAAAGGGACACATTGCAGGGAAACTGTTGATGATGTTGATGAAAGATCTTTGATTTGCGTTACTTTGAGCATTTTCCAAGCTTTCAACAAAGCGAGGGGAAATTGTTGGTAGCAAAGCTGCGAAGAAACACCAGCTACAAGTTATAAGCGCGCACGAAGCACTGGAAAATATCTCTACAACGGCAGTTTATTCTGCAATGCAGTGCAGATTTCAGTATTCTTTATCCTTTTGAACACTCATAGTTTTAGACCTGTAAGCATAACCCATCTATTTAGATCCAGGGCGACTCTAATATAATAAAAAGCAATCATGATTGTCATTTCATGCATTAGACAGCATTCGAGTCGAGATGGATCACTGCAAGCTACAAATTTGGAACCTGGAAAATCAAAAGTTAGATACCGTAAAAGAAAAAGCAATTACTTCTGAGTACTTACTTTTTAATCACATAATAACTTAGTTTACTCTAATTTAATAACTCAGTATATAATTCAATTAATAATCTCTTCAATGAAGGGCTAAAACTTACTTTGGAGGATTTTACCATTTAAGTCATAAAACTTGGGAGAATGTGAAAAATATTCCCATTACTTTCTCAATAGACTGTTGTGTGTTTATTACAGATGGCTTCCTCATTTTACTACAACAAATAGCGTGTGAACGTTCTATGCTATAGGTAATTACTTTTAATAGGTTAAGTGAAATTTTAATGTGATTAGATCATGCTAAAAGCAATTCCATAATTGCAACATCAACTTTCTCTACGACACGTCAGATGAACACTTCAAATGAAATGCATGTGACTCAGTACTATCAGTTGCAGATCATATAGGCTACAATTTCATGGATAAATTCACATCTCATGGTCAGATATTTGATTGTTTTGTTAATCAAAGTTCAAATAGGTCAGTTGATTAAAGAATACGGTGATTGTAAGATATAGCAAATGTCGTCCCGAGTCTCTCCTCTCCTCAGGAATATTGCACGGCCCATCGGAAACCCGTATAGTAACAAATGATTGATCCAAGACAGTTTGATGTGTTAAAATATTACGGTTCGTGTAATTTACCTTTCAATTCTTTGAACATAGCCTACTGATTAAGAATTGATGATAAACCACCTTTAAAAATTTGCACGTGCCGTAAAAAGACAAAGAGCACGACACAAAACACAATTCCTTCCACAAGAGGTTCGACCTGCGCTTTTAGAGTAACGACAACAAAGGTAGCGACGGATATTGTTAGCAGTTTCTTTACTTTGAAAGAACATCGTTTTTACATTTTCCATGTTCCTTCTTTCTCTTTTTTGTTATTACTGGGCCTAGCTTGAAAGACCGTAGAACTGTGAAATATATGTTATGTCAGACCACCCATACAGCTAGTACAACACGGCCACGTGGATATGTTTATAAAACATTTAAATCTATACTTATCAGGACCTGCGTTTATATAATACTTGAACTGAGATAACCTAGCGGCATATGTTTGGGACAGCGCTGTTGTTTGACTTTGTGGAAAGTTTAGTAAATAGAAAGATTCTCGAGAATAACAAGAACGTTCATGCCTTTATTTGCAATTAAAGAAGAGAAACTGTAATCAAACACTAGAGGAAACTGCGTCTCCCTTTCTATTCTTACTCTAATCATTTAGAATCACTTTGTTTACGTTCTGACTCAGTTGGGAATTGTATGTGAAAGGAAACTGGGAAGTATTCGAACAGTGCTTGCTTCTGCATTAGCTTTATCTATCGGATATCAGTTATTGAGACGGGAAGCTAATCCGTACAGAGTGTAAACATCTGTATTATTCAATCACTAATCTATGCTCGGATTTATGACTCATTAGGGCCTCTCAGTCAAGTGAAACGGATTGGCCATGATGATGTGGTGGCATTTTTCGCGATAATCTACAAATTAAACATGACTTAGTTTCGAATATTTTTGCTAACAGCGATGTTTAGGCACTTGGCAACCGTCTGCTTAAACGTCGCAAAACTGGCGAATATTTTCGCATAAAATACACAGCCGATGTATGCAAGGGTACTATTCTGCTGGTCTCTTAGCAATAGTTCTGCTGTATCAAAAGCGCAATATTGTGTATCCGTAACAAAAAATTCAATTGACATTTGACACCTTGACATTTCCAGACAGTTTCTGTTTTTGGTGTTGCACTCATGGGAACGTGTTTGGCCGTACTTTAAACTATAACTGTCACTGAAAGATTACGTAAGATAAAGGGGGCACGGAATGGATGTCGGAGTTATTTACATGGGCATGCATAATTAACACAATTAACATGGCTAACAACTTTTAGAACCTTATTAAAGGCAGTCTAAATGTATTTGAAACTATTGTTAATTCGGCAAATGTTATCATAAGTTACGATTCAACATGTAGATCACAAATCTGGAATTGTTTTACTCATACAGTGAAAATAATGGGGACAAACCTAATGTATTCTAGAACATTTCAGCAATTCCAGTTGACAAATTTTATACAACAATGATTCTCTATCTCATCAGTTAATTACGGAGTTTTTTCGATATATATCAGTTGGAAGATTACTCTGGAATGGTTTACAATCTGTCGAGCGTGCTAGGGGGCGTTCAAAAAGTTAGTTTGCCCATTTTCGACCATTCTTGATCCCCTTACCCCCTCATGTTTGTCTATGTTTCTTTTTGCCAGACTCGCTACCTTTACGAACGTTCGCTTTCACCTTGACTCCACCCCCCTCGACCTACTCCCTCCCACTTAAGGACATCTGCAGTAAAAAAGAACAGAAGAGCTCGTGTAAATAAGCAAACTTAGAGGAAAACTAATGAAACCAATTGACGTTCTAAGTATAAACAAAACATATTGTGGCGAATGTAGGTGAACACTAAATCCCAGACGCAATTTTGCGTATCGCGGTTTTTAAATCATCTGAGGCAAACTTCTAAAATTCCTGTAAAATAAACTGCTGAAGAGGCATTCACATTGTATCCGCCATCCTTGGTCTTGATACTGCCATCGCCATCGTCGTTAGTGTTGATAGTCATTGGATTTGGCACATTGTCTTTATTTCTTACACTTGTAAATCTACTCCACAAAGGTGGCATTTTTAGCTTTGTTTTGAGCGGCAATACTTTGTAATTTCTGTAAGCAGCTAGTATACGTGGCCCTTTCTTCACCTTTTAGCTCGTTCCATTTGCCTGGAGCGTTTCTCATGGCTGTGTCTTTGTTTGGTGCAGAATATGCTTTTAAGTCTATAGCCATAAACCCTTCGTATTGTTCCCGAAGTTTAGTTATTTCATATTTCTTCGGCCCAATGTTTCGTCCGACCTCGTACTTGACAAACTGCAAATATTGCAAGTACAGAAGAAGTAAGCACAAAACAAGTCACCGTTTGATTCGAAAGATAGAAAGTCGAACGATCATATTTAACAAACATGTCGCTCATAACTTCATTCAATTTTTGCGTAAATTCTGTTTTCTTCACAGTCACGCACACTATCATGTGACGGTTGTTATGACTAGCTGCAAAAGCCGGATATACTCAACAACTATTCAAGTACATTGGGCTCTCAAAAGTATTCGGACGCCTACGTAAAGTGAATATGGTCAACGTCAGTGCTTGTAAATCTTACTTTTGTTTTGGTTGCGTTTCTAATTCTCAAAAGTAGGACGGATTCTATGAAAAATTGTATCAATCAAGAAGCGACTCATTCGATCTGGCAAGGTCATGCAAATTTGATTTGTTTTGCTTTTCTACCTTGTTTTCATTCCCATTTATAAACACAGCGCTTTCAAAAGTCAACGCAACTTGTAGATAATGTGAAACAGCATTTTACAATTTTTAATGTTTCTCGTGTTGAAGTAAACGAACTTCAGAGTCATTTCACTGTTTGTACTAACATTTTCTAAGGGAAGAAGGGATTGAGTTTTTGAGTCTTGAAAGGGAAATTGGCTGTTATTCCTTAGATAGTGTCCTTCAAAATCTAGACGCTGACAATATTGATGATAATATAGATCATTGAACCGAACATTACAAGAACGAAAAGTATACAAATGGAGGGCAAATTTGTCAGCTACGTAAAGATCAAACAAATGATTAGGCCTACATTACTTCATTTCTTGTTAGACAAAAACCTTTATTGTTGCAACGAGTAACAGTTTCATCATGATTGCAGAAGAGCAAGGAATATATTTATAAACAGTTTGGGGGCAAAAATAACGGATTTGCATTTATAGTCCTAAAAATCTTACGGACGTCAATTTTAAGAAAAAGATTTTAGTCATGAATAGATGTCTTCAGACATCAATGTTGACATTTTGCTTCCTGCTAGTGGCAACATCCAAGATATAACTTACTATTTTTCTATAAGAAGTTAAAATGAAAAGGGCAAAATTGAACGTTCTCCTCTTCTTCGTACTGCCTCCGCCGAAAAAGAGGTTCCTCTTTGTTCGCATTCCCGGTACAATACCCTAAAGAGGAAACTGTATTTTCGACAACGTTTCGTCTATAATATAATTCTTTAGGTCTATTCACTTATTGACGAAAAGTTCTCGAAAACATGGTTACCTCTTTGGCATATTATTACTTATTGCTTGTCGGTGTATTAACCACCCTACCAGAGGTACATATCCGGCACCCTTCCTCCAGACCAACGTACTCCTTGAATGGTCACTTACAATATATAACGAATCTGTGTGAAAAAGAGCAGCACGTTTTAAAAGGAGGAATCGAGAATGTCATCTGAAAGATTCCCCTGTTTCCCGAAATCCCACATTTTGAAGGCATTTTGAGTAGGATTAAGAGCATTTTAGTACAGCAGTCGATGGGAAGATGGGAAGTAAAACACAGATCTCAGGTCTTACGAGTTGCAAATATCACTGAAGAAAAAAAAGCTCCGGTGATATCGTCAGAATTGATGGTTATTTTTAATAGCAGCAACATAACTTTATCAATATTAGTGAAAGATATTCCTACATCCAATTTGGATGCAATAGGAAGTACTAAATCTCACATATTCATCCACTCAAGAAGGATATATTTTGATGCATCTGATGTGTGAACTACCTGTTCAGTATCATATTTTTGTACTTAAGATAACACGGAGCCGAGGAACCATGTCAGCCATAGTTTGGATAGGTGAGGCCCATGTAGAATCATTAACACAATATCTGATCCAAAATATCTGGAGACCATTAACTTGAAAGATAGAGATATGATCCAAGAGGAGAGAGTGACATCACTGTCTGGTGCATGTACTATGATATCTTCAATGTTGTACTCCATAGATTTTGCAATATACAAAACAGTGTTCTCATCTTCTTCTACCATATGATGATAGAGGTAAGGCGTTTCTAACAGTGTCTCGTTGATTGCATACATAGTTTCCCTTGGTCGATATTATCAACTAAAACTTAGTAAGAACGTGCCAGAGAAACAGCCACTACCTGATGCAATAAGACTTCCAGCTTCAGCTTCTTCCGTGAGGAATTCCAGTTTCTATTCATGGGAAGAGGTTTGTCTAAAGACCTTCACTTGCTCATAAGACCTTGTATCTAGCCTCGTTTCCTCTAGCATTCCTTTATGATTAAGGTTATAGGTTAAGCACAGTTCAAAGGAATGAAAATCAGGGCCCACCTTTTGAGTACTTCATTGATGGGATTGTTCATGGATGCTACAGCGTTCGTGACATGAAGAGGAATGTGCTCTTCTAGCTTTAATGCACATTTTAAAAAATAACCTGGGAAGTGAAGAGGTAGTTTCACTTTGACATTAGCACAGCCATGGCTTGAACTCATACGTAAGAAAACCTTCAGGAGTTAAGAACTGTTTTGGGAAAGTCATGGTTGTTACACTCAGTCCTCAGATAAGTGGCGTTACAAAACCTGTTTTTTTATTTAAAGAAGACAGCCATAAAATGTGTTTGCAGACTCCTTGATGGATCAGTATGTCGAATTGTTTGAGCAAGAATTTGTTCACTGTATAAATTAGATGTGAAGCACATGCGGGATTTCTTAGCTTTTTGAGAATACGAGAATGCCATTTGGCCTTCAAATTACTTGTGCAGCCAACGTTGTACTTCGCGATTATTTAACGATCTTTATACGTGTTGCAATAAAACTCGGAGCACTTGTTGAAAAATTGCCTGATCACTATAAGTCCAAAACCTTTACCACTGTTAAAATCAGACTGTATTTTAAACACTATTCTCAGTCAAATGAGTTGCTCCTCATTAGGTGTGCTTTCCCAACATTTGTCAGTAGCCTTTTCATTATTAAAACAAATCTGCTGCTTTAACTAACCTTTAGTCCTGAAAAACTCGACCTGATGATGATAATGCAAAAATGTCCCGAAGTACAGAGTTTATTCATCTGACAAACGTGTGGCTAGACACTAAGACCATCATTCTACGCGGATAAAGCCAGGGATTCAGAGAAAGCTCAATTTTTTTGAAACTTGATTAGCAAACAATACTCTTTCATGTAGTAGATGTAGTTGTCAAGTAGCTATTTCAAGAAAAGGCCCACCTGTTTTAGATGCCCACCAAAGCTGTTTCACAATCCAAGGTCCTATGAAATCTGAAAATGTAACTCCCGGCCTCTCTTACGCTCATAACCCCCCTCTACCCCTAAATAAAATCAACATGCCTTGCTTCATAGCATCTTGCCCTGCCTTAACCCTTCCCGTGTGAAACTATCTAGTGCACCATGTCTAATGATCGTGTAGGTAAACAGCACTGTTTATACAAATTGTAGTAGTTTCTAGAGTGTTTTTAATTTCTCCTATTTAAATTTCAGCCCTTTGTTGAAATGAGAAATCATCATTTTGATCTCGACCTTGCTCGTCAATCTTTTGCCACCTGTTCGGACGTAGTAGCTCTGCTCTTATCGTTATCAATATTTATCGGAATACGCTAAGTACCCTTCTTTAATTAACTTGTTAAAACCTATTTAAACCTCACACATAGCAATGGCTCATATTGATATTTTTAGCGTCTTTAATTTTTGAAAGACCTTCCAATGGCCGTGATTCTGCAAGCTAACCAATACTGCAAAAAATGAACTTTGTCAGATAAATAAAATGTCGGGCTGTTCACTGTACTGATGGAAAAAAATTCAAAGTAACCTTCACACAGGCACGTGCTTGTTTAATTTTCTAATGAACGTCGTTTATGATTTCTCTAGATGTCAAGGACGGTGGATTTCACCCCTTTAAAAGATTAAGCTCTATTTCTTATTCTTTTATCAAAAAATGAATAATAAGATGGTTAAAAACCAACTAGTCCGAAATCATTAACTGATATTTAATGCCCCCATAAGCAGAAGCACGCAGACCAAACAAAGAAAGTCAATGGTTATCATACTGTGTAAATTTACCTCCGATCTGTGGATGGAGCTGAGGTTGCACGGGAGCCTGGCACTGCCACAGAAGAAGATAAAAAGGCAACAGAACAAGAGGGATTTCTAAAGACAGACTTTCGAGATGAAGAAATACTGCAAAAGCAACATGCCATTTTCCAGGTATTGGTTCGAGATTATTTCTTCATAAATATTTTATAACTGACTCAATTGCTCTTCCGACAAATTGCTAGTTTGCAGAAGTAGTGGTTTAGTAGTATACGAGTCACGTGGCAGATTGAAACTTGCAGGGCCTATGACGTCATACATTGAAATGCCGTTGAGCTAAGAACGTGCCTCTGAGGGACTGCAGGCACTGTATTCCCTCCAGTGGAGATGGGTTCCCGTTTTCCATTTTCTTCCACGAGACTGATATACCCAAGAGTCGTAGATATTTTGACCGGTATTGAAGAGAGAGGCTTACAGAGGCGCGGGGCGGCCGGTTTACCAGTCCCTAAAAACGCCACTTCTAGTAGGGGAAAAAAGGATTGCTGTATGGTTATGGAAAACTTGATACGCAAAAACGAATGGCATGTTTTCGATGCCCAGAATCATCTACAGTGATGCAAACCACTCGAAGGAAATGGCGTTCATCAGGCAATTTTATTTATGAGATAGCTTCTGCTATAAATATTCTTTATTTGACTCCATCTCTCTCATAAGCACCATCTCCAAGTATTGGCATTGATTGCAAAAAATTGGTCCGGATACTCTTTCTGTCTTTGTACTGCATGTTTGTTCGTTTTGGATAACACTTTGCAGTTTCCATTCATATCCAGTTCAGGGTACCTATGCGTAACATATAACGTGAAGGTAAGCCTCACACAGCTCACCGTTATTCCCCAATGCTTTCCATAATTTAATATTCAATATTATCCATAGTTAAATCTCCCTATTGATTGTGAACAGTCATGTTTGAGACCCTACAAAAATTCCTTTCCTGATCCTCAAGACGCATACGACTCTTCTGCAGTCTGTTTCGAGTTAATGGTGGCCACATTAAAAATCCTCTCGCCCAAATATAGACCGTGTGAGGACATACAAATGCAATAAATCTCGTTAAAAAAGATTAGTTTTTAAGGGAAATTTTTATATATAGTTTCCCATATATATATTTTATTGTATGTTTAAACAATATCCTTACAAAGTCTTGAGATTAGCGGTCTTTGTAAAAGTCTGTTTACTACACGACTTGTTTTACTGATATTCTGAGCTCACAAGGAACAATTTTATAGTTTTCTTTAGGGAGAAAATTCGATCTTGTAGCCTATTTCATCCTTTAGAGCACCCCAGTCTGAAATTTATTTCCATATTTTACACATGACACTATTCTTTGGTTTTATTAAACAGACGATCTTGTTTCCGCACAGCAACTATCCTTAAGCACTTGAACACGTCTTCTTAATTATTGTGATGACAGATCATATCCAGTTCAGAGCCAATAACCGTTCCAGATTTGGTCTCTTGCTCCGCCTTTCAGTTTAACAGACCGAAAGTTCGTCAAAACTGGTGAACAAACAAGCCGTAGACATAACCAACCATGCAAAGATGCTATAGCAATGCAAACTCTTGATTTTCTCCGCTTCTAACACTTCGAGGGTCGTAAATGAATGATTTAAGTTGGCTCGAGACGTTTTAGAGGAGACGAACGAGAACAGCATCCATTTTGGATACTCAAGACGCAAATCTACACAATTTATTATGTGGGAACACCCCTGTGCTATAACTTATTATTTGTATATATATACATATATATATACATATATATATATATATATTCATATTACATAATAATCGTGTTTGATGAATCAATTCGAGAATAACCGCAATTTTTAACTCGAAAAACCAAGTTAATGGAAGGAAGTGATGGTGTGCTGTAAATTTAGTAACACAAGTTGCGATGAACTTACACATTCCCTCAAATAAACTGCATTTCAAGGTGAGCATGTCCTATTCACTCAAACTAAAGGGAGATATAACTGTAGAATATCCCAGACCGCAATTATATGACTAAACCCGATTAGTAGAAATAAATCGTAAAACTAGCTTGACAAAAGACCCCTCTATTTCAGTACATGAGTGGTTGGGCTCCTGTTCAGGCAAAATATGTCGTAGGAGGCAAAAAGTCTTTGCTCCTCGAAGCGGAACACAAACTAACGACGTGTAGACTTCTTGGACTCAAAACTAAACATGTCTGTGTGGGGGACACATTGTGGAACAAAAAAACAAATAACGAGGGGAATGTGTGTCTTTCACAAAACATTTTGGTACAATCCTTAGCAAAAACATCGCTGAAAGTAGGCTCACGTGTGGGATAACAACTGCAATTGTACAAGACTGCCCGCAAGTTTATTAACAGTAACCTTATTTGAAACTTCTTGACATGCAAGAACACCGCAAGATAACCTCTACCTACTCATTGCTTTATTCACAAAAATGTTTATAGTGATAAAATAGTCTCTTTCAGATCAATCTTCATTGACAAGTCATTTTGGTTCTTATTTAACGAGTTCTTGTCAACCCTCGTTCATAATTTACCTTGGTAGCTCTTGTTTCTGAATTAGTTGTGTAGGCTACTGTATTGTGTCCCTGAGCTTTTACTCTCGGTTTCTGTTAGTTTGGTAGGAACTTTTCGTAAAAAGGAATCCTTATCGTCCTTGATAGACAGACAAGAATACAAGAGTCTGACCTCGATCTGCTCTAATTTGCCTTTTCTTGCGGAACACTACAGAGGTGAGCAAATGTTGGCCCCCAAATCCTCTCATCTAGTAATAGGATTGGTTGATTGATGAAGTCTTTTGACAAGATGGAACGGTATATTGCAAAGAAATCTAGGGCACATAGTCGTGAAATTTTCAAGGTTAGCTGTACGTAGAAGATCAAGGGTTACCAAGAAGGCTATAGACATCATCAAAATCCGTATTTCATATTAGGGATTAATAGATGTGGAGTGAAACGGGCACCATTCTTGAAGTAATCTGGGAATTAGTTGAGCATTGGACGTGACGCCAATGACTGTTCTTGATATCACTTTGACTTGAGGTTGAGGGTGTGAGACTTATGAGTTGTCGTTAAAGTTTGAAGTTTAGGTATTTACTTGAAGTTTGGAGATCTTTTTGTTACACCCTATTGTATTATTAGTTTATGAAAAGAAATATGGAGAACAAAGATGAACATATCTTACATAGTTTCAGTTCTGACATGATCTATCCGTACTATTCAGTATAAGTACTGAACTCTGAGGTTTAGCAACATTTGGGACTCTTCAATACCAAGACTCGGTTACAAATTTAATGCTACTTTTGTAAACTTCAAATATAACCTCATAGATAGAGGTAAAGCTACAGGACAAGCTCAGGGAAAGCGATGACGATAGTTCAGGCATGTGCGACGAAAAGAAGACATATACGTGGGGAAAAGAGTAGACAGGTTGGAAAACGGAAGAGGAGTCGGCCCAGAAGACGAGTGAGAGACTGCTACTAGGAAGATATGAAAGAGACTGGACTGAAGGATGCGGATGCAATGAACAGAACGAGGTGGAGATGTTGAATCCACACCGGCGACTCTTGAAGACTAGGAGATTACTGTGGAAGAAGACGAAGATAGCGGTAAAGCTTGAAAAGTTTGTTCTTAGCAGAGAAGTGTTTAGCACCGGATTGGTTCACGATTTACCAGACACTGGTAACAGCAGACTTTTGCGGTGAAGGGGAATTATGATTTGCTTAGAGCACCAGGCCACTCTACTATTCAGTTTGCTGCTCTGGAAGCCACACTCATCCAAGACAAAAAGCGAAAACCTGTGCTCTTTTTCGACAAAAAGAACTTGTTCAAAGAGTTGTCACCATGACAAGTAACAAGAAGAGCACATGCTTCCAAAGCCTATTAAGAAAAGAGGAAAGTCTTCTTTCCTCACTAAAAACATTTGTTGTGACCAGTGTCCGGTAAAAATGTGTGGGACCAAGATTTTTAGCTATTTAGAGCAGGAGATGCTTTTTCAACTAACATTTTCACATTTTATGTTTTAAACTCTGGACAATGTGCCATTTCGAAACTTAGTTGTAAATGAAAACTTAATGCCACGTTTTTAAGTGCAAAAATGTATGCCGAGCTTTCAAAAGCAAATGCCTGAAAATTTATATTTTGTCACACATTTGTTCTATATTGGTACAAAATATAGGTTCAGCATTTTACTTGGCATTAAAAATTCGTTGATGATGTTTTGACGTTGATTCGTATAACAGTGATTATTCGTTCTCTCATCAGCCTGCCTCGGGCAAATAGCGCTTTTATAGAGGCTTGCTTTCACTTCAATAATCGTCTCTTGCCCTGATGAAACAATTGAGAGTGCAAGGAACTGTGTCTTATATGTTTTCATCGATTGTTCAAGGACATCAACAGATGACAGATTTTATCTTGCACAAAAGAGACCATGAGATGGGGTTTTCTTCTGAAAAGGATTGCATCAAGGCCACAAGACTGTGGAGTAGCTTGTTGTAGACTTCCGGGAACAAATTGTAATGTCTGAATCATACTTCTTAAGTTGCAGCCCCCAGCGCCAACGTTAGTCAGATAGCAGGAGGGTCAACTCAACTAAATCGGCTTTCAAGGTCAAGGTTTTAAGTGGGCTTACATCAATCCCCCTGTGTTTCAGTACTTCTTGTTTTGCAGAGCTGAGAACAATAAGTTGGACTGTGAAAATGTAACATGATATAGCAATAAGAAAAAGCACGTCATAATTGATTTATAAAAACACTCTGATGATTACAAAACTAAATATACTCTTTATTTACGTCAATAATATTTAGCTCAGTAATGATATTTGTTTTATCTTGATGATATTGACATTTTAAAACTTAAATTGGAACCACAGTCAAAGCTACTTTATTAGATAATAGATGATGATAATGAAGTTCGATGCAAATACCTCTTTGAAGAAAATATTTCAATTACTTATACACTTGTGTATTCACTTATACACGTGTCCTTCGTATGAGATTAAACAGCACCCTGGGGTTCCCTTGAGCAAGGATAGTACCCTATTTAGCTCCCTTGCCAGGGTTACGGGCAAGCTGTCGGGCAGCAGGGCAATGAAAAATGCAAATGGCGTGTGCAGTAGCTGTTGGAGGGGCTCTTGCAGACGTTTTGCCACCTCGTTAGCCGGTACTGCGATTAAGGAAAGAACTTAGGAGCTTCTACCTTCTTGTTCTGTTCATTCTACCTTCTGCCCACACCAAACTATGAATCAAAATTCAGCAATCACATGCCGCATCGCCCGTCGCGCGGATAACCAAAGGTGCTCTGTTAAGAACCAGGCAGACAGTGCTAAGCATGCTACTGGTCATCCAAACATCAACATCAGGAAAGACTCCGCATTGGAACATGGAATGTACGAATGCTAAAACAAGCAGCAAAACTATACACATTTATAAATGAAATGTCCAGAAACAACATCCTGATCTCAGGAATCAGTGAAGCTGATTGCAATGACAGTGGTAGTCTTGTTTCAACGGACAATTATTCGATATTTTTCTCTTGAAAAGATACTGGTTACAGCATGAAGCTGCAGTTATCATGTTTAAAGAAATCAAAGATTCTCTTATAGGTTACTCACCTATTTCAGACAGAATAATGACAATATATATTTCATGAAAAACCTCATAACATCAGTATTATCCAATACTGTGCTCCAACTAGTAACGCCACTACTGAAGAAATAGAGGCTTTCTCTGAAGCATTGAAGGAGACATTGGATGATGTCCCTAACCGGAGCTACAAAATAATTATGGGAGATACCAATGCCAAAACTGGTAAATCTCTTGGTATCAATGGACTTGGCGAGATGAATGAAAGAGGAGGAGACTTTGTGTAATTTTGCAAGTCCAATAATCTGATTATAGCTGACAGTTTGGTCACGCATTATGCTAGACGACTATATACTTGGATTTTAGCAGATGGTAAGAAGCGCCATCAGATAGATCACATCTCAACTTTACAGATATGGAAGAGAAGCATAGTGAATGCCAAAACTTTCAAACTTTCAAAACAAAAATCCGCCACCTTCACTTCGCATAGATCTTAACTACCTTAAAATAATAATGACTACAAGATTAAAGTCTCAAATAAATTTGAACAACTTTTACAATGTGACGATAAAAAATCACAAACTCGACAAAGGAATTAGATAATGGAGTCAAAAGACTGGCCAATAAAATCCAGCCAAGAATGGACACCATGAAAGATGACAACAACAAACTATTAAATTGTATCAAAGATAGATGGAAACAATTCTGCACGGATCTTGACAAAAGAAAGGAAACTTTAGCATACAACATCGGTAATTATGCTACAACCACCATTGAAGTTCAAACTCCTCCACTGCACTCTCAGATTAGTAAGGAAATCAAGTAATCGGAAAACAACAAGAGTCCTGAAACTGATGAAATTCCAGCGGAACTGATAAAACATGATGGGGAAAATATTATAACGTTCTTCCATAACCTTTGTTGTATTATTTGGACCAGTGGCACATGGCCGACAGAATGGACTGTCTCAGTTTTTATTCCTATTCAGAAGAAAGGAGACACTCTGCAGTGCACTATTGCAACAGCACCATTGCACTAATTAGTCACTGTAGCAAAATTTTGTTGAAAATAATCAATGACCGAATGAGAGAAAAACTCTATGGAGAAATTGCTGAGGGACAATATAGTTTCATGCCTGGCAAAGGTACAAGAGACCAGATTTTAAACTTGAAACTTATAATTGAAAAATACAAGGAAAGAGGCAAAAGTCTTCATCTTTGCTTTACTGACTATCATAAAGCTTTTGACACTGTGATACACAAAACACTTTAGGATATTATGATAAATATGGGTATACTTTCTCACATTGTTGCTCTAATTAGAATCCTTTATGAACGCCAGACAGCAAGAGTTCGGAATACGGAAATACTGACTACTTTGATATCAGTCAAGGTGTACGTCAAGGTTGTATTCTATCACCACAGCTATTTAATCTATATGTTGAGGATATAATGAGAAATACACTAGAAAACTTTGCCTGATCTGTTCAAATTGGTGGACGAACAATAACCAACCTCCGCTATGCTGACGATGTTGTTCTATTAGCTAGTTCAATGCACGAACTGCATGGCATTACCTCGAAAGTAGAAGAGGCAAACAGTGCAGCTGGTTTACAATTAAATGTTACTAAATGAAAGTCATCTCCAATAGCATTGCTGATCATCAAGATTTAATCATCGGCAATGAGAGCATTGAGAGTGTCAATGTGTTCTGTTACCTGGGAGCACTATTTAGAGACAATAACAATGACTCTAAAGGAATAAAAAGAAGATTATCCATTGCAAGACCGGCTGTAACTTCACTGACCACCATCTGGAAGGACAAGTCATTCACCATCTCTTAACGAAAATGCGTATTCTAGAAAGCCTGGTGTTTCCAATTGCTACTTATGGTAGCGAATGCTTGGTCACAAAGCACACAGACGGAAAGAAGATTCAAGCCCTCGAATACTGATGCTACCTGCGGATGCCCAGTATCAGCTTGCTCGAGCGAACAACAAACGAGTATGTTAACCAGATGGAGGGCGGAAACACGCCACAATATATCAAGTTTAGCCCCTACTCCCCCCCATAAATAAAGTTTCCAAGGTAATTTATTGCCTACTGAGAAGCTTCCCGTAAGAGTAATGC
>JAAAKL020004270.1:1792-21310 GCA_010016065.2 Carybdea cf. marsupialis auct. non (Linnaeus, 1758) | reverse complement strand
TCATGTTTGTACACTGATATGTTAAGTTGGTACCATCTGACTAATAACAAAAAGCAAACACTCAAAGGTTAACTGAACTCAGAGTTAAGCTGATCAAACATCTTTGTGATATTGTATGAAATACCCCGTTTACGTACGTGACGAATATCAAGATCTAAGAGTAAAATCGATGTGTAAGCGCAGAGATAAGTTAACGAATAACAAAAACTTCTGAACAACTATACCATGTACTAAC
This sequence comes from Carybdea cf. marsupialis auct. non (Linnaeus, 1758), assembly GCA_010016065.2. NCBI lineage: Eukaryota > Metazoa > Cnidaria > Cubozoa > Carybdeida > Carybdeidae > Carybdea > Carybdea cf. marsupialis auct. non (Linnaeus, 1758). The sequence continues at coordinate 21,075 of JAAAKL020004270.1, read as the reverse complement.
AATACTAGGAACTTAATGCTAGAGAAAAATAAAAAATATAATATATAAATATATTATAGTACTCAGGCAGACATACAAGCAGTCATGAACTACATAGTACAGAATTCATTAAACATAACGTGCTCGAGGCGCTGGCCCGGATCGAACCCAGAATCTCATATACACATCACTTCAGGGACTGCGTGAGTTGGACTTAAGTTCTAGTTGTTGTATATTTTGTATTTCTCTGGCATCTTTACCGATCTGAATAAAACAATTGTAATCTTCGAGTTGCAGTTGACCTATACGGTAAGCTAGTCTGATACTGAATAAGTACGCAAAAGAAGAAGATCGGAGCCAATGACTTGGAATTAGCTGAAATGGATAGTTAAGTACATATTGTTCTGGAAATAATCCAGAGGTTACGGCCTTACTTTCTATTATCTTCAAGGGTTCTGTTATGGAATAACAAACTAAAAACCACCACTTAGGCGGTATTGACAAACACTTGGGCTCTGCATTACTGCAGGCAATCAATAGCTACATGTTGCGCTGGTCAATAAGTAAACAGCATCTGTTGATGATAGGAGAACTACCACCAAAGTTTCCAGGTACAGGGTAAGCTGACACAATCGCCTCTCATCAAAGAGATCTTAACTTACGAGAGAGATTGTTGCACATTTATAACTTCAGTAGAATGACTGGAAAATTAGTTCTCGTAAAATCTAATAAAAACTGACGCTCACTTATTGTGACATGACCTACCCAGTCTTAGATACAATAACAGAAAACGCCTTTCCCTCCAGGTGACTTTTTTGTAGAGGATTTGTCCTGGTGATATTTTGCCCGCAGGATTAACGTGTTGTACGGTAGGTGGTTTCCTAAGTTCTGCTTAATCCGAAGCAGACAGTCTGAGACCTAAGGGATTTTTCAGACATGATATTTATCTGAAAGTATCAGGGCAGTGAGCTCAGAGCTTTAGAGTATGGGGTGTGCAATGGGTGGCCAAATGGCGTAGATGTTATCTTCTACCTCCCCTTTACAACTGTTAAAACTTTTGGCTAAAGCAACACAAGTGGACAGCACATTTTACGTATATCCAAGGGTATACCCTTTTCTTTCACAAGGAAAATGTTATTAAAACTTGAGCCTGGGTTTTACCGAAAATGATAAGAAATGTGAAGAACAAGTTAAGGCTTATTTTCAGTGATGCCTTGAAAATATCAAGATGAACGAGTAACCCATATAAAAGAGTACATCATCAGTATATCCTCATACCCTCTACACGTTTGCATCTCAAGTGATAGCTTGAGTTTTACTGATAATGTTACAAATATACAATGGTTATGAGTATATAGACATATACACAAAAAAGGATGACCGTCAAAACTTACATGTATCAAGTTTAGATTAAAAACGTTTCAGCCAGAAAAGGAAGAAAATTTAATAACAGAAAGCCTCGTTCCAAATTTAATGTTTCTTACAAAGAAAAGAGAGTGCAATAAGTCAAAATCTGAATTTACACAATACAAATTTACAGGAATTTAACGGAAGATCATAAGGGCTGATCAGCTTTGCATTCAATAACCTAGCACTATATTTAGCGCTATTTTAAAAGTTGAACGAAAATATACAGGGATTTGTTTTTGATGAAGAACTTTGCATCTCTTAAAATCCTATATATTTTCCTTAATCATAGTACTATCAATCTTTCGATTATTACTTTTAAACATATATATCAAGCATCCTTGTCGTATTCTCTGACGTGTTGGCTCTAAGACACGTCAGTAAAGGAATTTTTTGCCATTCAATTTTTGCTCGCCAGTTCGAAACACATAAAATAGCATTGGAAAAGAAAAGACGACAACTAGATCTTGCATGTTTACTTCATTCAGACTCCATTTCAGAACGAGACTAAAATGTGGTTGTCATCGCAACAGTATCAGATATACATGTTTTCAGTGTTATAGTGCCTTAAATATGCTTTACTACTACATTGTTATCAGTGCTTGATTTGATACTCATTATGAAGGTATTTCCAATGAAGAGATCTTATACAGCCTGTGTATAGAGATATATCTCGTAAAATTACGTCGAGCCTGATTGCGACGTCCACATGCGGGGGATTGGAAGCTAATGTAGCGACTATAGAAATAGAGTGGAATCGGTAGAGTGCATGCTATCGAATGCTTGGGTCCCGAGCTCAAGTCCTAGTTATCAAGTATTTCAAGATCCCTGATATTTTTCAAACAGGAAGCGTAAAAAAAGATATACGTAAAGGTTAAGAAGGAGCAGAATCTGACGCCGCTTCCCCATCTTTCTAACTTGACCTATAGCTATCAATTCCCTGAATCTTAAAAAAAATTTGTAGGTCGCAATTTATAAAATTCATCAAGTATGTCAATAGTTGGCTTTACATCTCCGTTGGGGCCGGGCAGATTAACGGGGAGGGGACTTTTTATATGCAGTTGTCCATGCCTAGCAAATTGCCATGAATCTCATGCGCTTTGGAGCTGAAACTCTCCGTACCTTCGTAACATTTACTTATAACCATTTTGATATATCGAAATTCGGCCCCTGCTCGACTAAGGCCACATGTCAAACTATCACGTCATTTTCCTAGGACATAAGTCGCATTTTGCATAACATTTTTCAGTTTATCCTATTTACTGCAGACAGGTAAACAGTATTACGTTGCAAAAGCATCATCATAGACAATGGACGATTAGCTGAATCATATTAACGGATTGCCTAGCATTAAGGGCTCTAAATAACACCGAAAAAAGAAAGCAATTCCTATATGACAATTAACGAGGGATATTGATAATGAAACAGTCTCCAAGGAGAATAAAGTTTGAAAAGCCACCAACCCTCGTTATCTAAAGCCATTAAAGGGAGCTTTGGAGCGTAAAGTGTACAAACAGCACTATAGCGAGTGTGTTTAATAAATGCTGTTACCAACACTGGGCGATCTGACAATGCATATCAGGTCTATTTTGATGGTCGGCCTTCGGAAGCTAGACCAAACAACAAACGTACACACCCCCGGTTGAATTCGTTTCTTTTCTTACCCGTTGCTAACGTAGAACAATACCTGCCTATCTCTTGATCTAGGGTCAATGATTTAAAACACCATTTTTGATGAAGAAGTTATCATCCCTTTCATTTTCATTCTTATTGCTACCGGCTAGAGATGGTTTATAACACTTTCAACAGCTATATCGTTTTATTCTGACAATAAAGCGTGGTTTCAGATTTGTCTGATGAACGTGGCAGTGCAAATAGTTCAAGTAGTACAGTCTTTCCCTGTGGCAACAAGAGTGGGTTTTTTTCAGATCAGAGTTTGATATCAATTTTGATAGCTAGAAGAGGTCAAATAGTTCAAGTTTGAAGTAATAAATGAACAAAATCGGAAATTGTAACCCAAGGTACACAGATAATAAAGAGCCGCGCTAATATCATAACCACACGAATTCGACTTTCTTTTCCGTTTTTCTAGGTGGGAATCTAATAAAATTGATTTAACACGGGAATGACCTGTTTATAGAATTTGCAACACCACGAACTCGATTGAAGCGGGGATGATACAATAAAGAAATAAAGTCCGTAAGTGACCTACCTTGCAAGATCCAAGAAAGAATCCAGTGGTCTCACTTCTCTCTTATTTTCCTGGGCCTTTTTGTTGACGTTCCCACTACTGCCCGGACTTAGGGACAATACGAGAACTACACCAAGAATGACAGCAAGGAATGTTGTACCCATATAATAAACGAAGGCTCTTCTGCCAAGTCTTCCAGACGCCTTCTGATCCAATGCCGCTAGTCCCACAATTAAACTCGAGACAATTAAAGGCAAAATCAGCATCTTTAACATTCTCATAAGCAGTTCTCCTGGAAAACCTATTAAAATTAAAATTGTTGATCTCTCCGGTTCTTCTACTTTCTGAATCCGGTTGTTTATTCCGATGCCGACTGCGAATCCGAGGATGACGGCGATGATGATGAAGATCATCAGACGGTCTCTTTCCCATAATACCTGATACCATCTTCGTCTCCTGATACTGCTAACCGGGCTGTCTAAGTCAAACTCCTTCTTATCGTTATCATTGTCCCCGATATCTTTCAGCTGAACTTCACCTTGATAAAAAGAAGGCATCATAAGGTTAGATAACGACGACGACATTTGCGAAGAGATTTTTTTAAAGATGGACATTAAGTGAAGGGCATTTTATATCTCTCTTCTGTGCAGTAAAACCACGCGTTCTTTTCATAAGATGTCCTACAATACATTCAATGACATCAACGAAACTATGCTTGTGTAATCCACGGAACGGAACCTTTAGTCACTAGGAAAATAGTGGCTGGGAAGATAAATTCGCTCAAGGTACAGGAAGCAATCCTATTCTGTGACGATTGTTTCCGTTAGAGACCTCTCTATAACCGTTTCAGATTTAAACTTGCACTTCATTTACAATGTTATTAAACATTTTTTAACTGTCTACGTCAATGAGTATTTCCTTAAGGAAATTTGGTTAAACACTGATAGTGGAAAAGAGGTTTATTTTAATAAGCGGTAACCGGAAGAGAAAAAAGTGAAATTAGGCTCAACTTGCCAAAAGTTCCTTCAAGGAAAATAGAAGCTGAAAGTTGGGTCTTACGCTGCTTTGTTGATACTTATCATCTTAGCATAATGTTTAGGTTCCTCAAGGTTCAAGAGAAACATTCATTATTTTAACTCGAATACTAAATATTATCAGACATAGAATCAGAAGTAGGAGGGATGAAAAAGATTTCAGAAAGCTGCTGTGCCGCTACCGGGGCACATCAACGGCAATCTCTTACTATTACTCTTCCTCTTCTCTAGTTCCTTTTCATATCTGTACGTAAATTTGTTATAGTCTAAGAAGAGACAATATAAACAGATACCTACACATTCAGAATTTCTCGTCATTTGCAAGATAACTTAACCATCATACTGATTCACCCGATGAATACAAAACTCAAACTGGTTCCCTAAATAGTCACCAGGTTATTCCGTTCAACCTTTTAAAAATTTTTGGCTCGTTCAAGATTTTAATCCTGTACTCTATTTCATCACAGAAAGTGGAAGACTAAGTCTCCCCTCTAGTTTTTCATTCATAATGAGCCAATTTTAGTAAAGAAAAAGGCGATTGTAAAAAGTTTACAGAAGTACTGACGTTGAAAAGATAGTGGAGCAATAGAAAATCTGTCACCATCCGAAAAATAATCGAACCAAGAAAGCAAATTTGTGCCTCCCCCGCTCTCCCAAGCTGACGTTATTCGTTTTCATAACATTAATTTGTATTGAAAAATGGCGAAAACGGATAGAATCAATGAGTTTTCACTAGTAGAAGACAGAAAACAGTAAAGAAATCGGCAACTACGTAGTTAATCTTAGGCATAGCCAGCATGACGTCCTAGAAAAGTAAGGCAAAGAAATGAAGATAATAGCTTTTCAAAAGGCCTGGCCATTTACGTCAAGTTCCATTTCTGAGAAGGCAAAAGTGGCAATTATTTTTCTGGTTTTTAAAGTCGTGACGTGTTAATGAGGTCTACACGATGGAATGCTCTGATCGTAGCTACATCTTCCATAAAACTGGAACTGAATCTTTTGCATGATAAGGCTCTCTAGGGAATCTCTCATCGCAATTGTCTTACGAGACAATCAATATGAGCACTAGGTATTATCACGCGATTGTATGAGAAGATAATCTATCTAGTTAGCTCGATTCGGCGGAACTCCGGTCTATCGGCGCACTTTTCATAACATAGTCTGTTGTTGTCCCGACCACAAAGACCATACCAACGACGTGACTTGTTCATTTTAAGGTCTATGGTCTAGTGAGCATAGCAGGTAGAGCAGCCTTTCACCCGTTAGACTTACACGGACAGCGGTCAAGGACAGTCGTTGCAGACCAACGTTAGTAAACGCCCCCTTTTCATAGGTAAGCCATAGATGGAAGCAGGTGAAAGGAGACAGACTTGTCTTACGGACGGGAGAAGGTCTGATAAAAAGAACACGAAGCATTGGGTCGAGTGTTTGGTAAATCTGTTTGGCCAAATAACCCATAGACCTGTAGTCGAAATAACTTCTGTATAAAGCGGCATCTAAGTTCGTACCAGGGGGTATGTTTCCAGCCGGGGAATCGTTTTCGACAAAAAATCTTCTAGGGAAACAACTACGTATCTAGACATTTCTTGCAAGTAAACACTTTCGCTTTGCCAATTGGTGCCCCCCCCCCTAACTGTAATAACTATCGTGGAAACTTGTCGTTCTTTTACAAAAAGAAATTTATGAGAAGAAGACCGTGGAATAAAACGTTAAGAACAAATTAAAAAAACCGAACGGTACCCTAGGGTGCTTGATACAAGTGGTGGTCTTACTAGTTGTGGGTGTTGGAAAATTTTTTGAAAACTGACAAGCGTATGAGGTTTATTAAACGTGGTGGTGGGAAAATTTTTTGAAAATGAATAAGCGTCCCCCACTTGTACTAAGCACTCGATAGTATGGTGACACTGCAATTGCATCCTTTAAGAACTTTCACAAATTGACTTTTTACTGTTGTAACAAAAAGTATTCGATTATGGTGACACTGCAATGGCATTGTTTGGAACACACACACCGTATAAGAACTATGATCTCAATTTCCATGCATGACACTCAGTTTTAACAAAATCAATAAACGTGGGGTCCTTGACAAGGCCAAGGGGGAGGGGGGATTTATGAAAATAAATTAGCGTCCCCTCACTTGTATTAAGCACCCGAGAGTACTCCCATCGAGGAATTAAAAGCATGAAGATGAGAAAGTGTTTCAATTACGGCGGGTATAGAACATCAGTTCTAGCGTTCCAAACCATGTTAATCCTTCAGGCCAAGTTATGCAAAATTCGACTTTCAAGCTACTAAATCAAAGCAAGGAGCAAAATCACTGTTGCACCAGTACTAGCAACGGACAGGCCAGATTTAGTGTTTTTGCGTATCCGCCTGTAAGAGTTTCTGGTTTGCGCATCCGCCTGTAAAGTTTCTGGTTTGCGCATCCGCCTGTAAGAGTTTTTGGCTTGCGTATCCGCCTGTAAGAGTTTCTTGCAAAAATTATTGCTTACTTCGCCTATATCTAACCTTTCAGCCTCACTTTGATTCGGCTTACTAGTCTTTGTACGTAACGACTGTCAAATAACTGATCACACATAATTCACATTCACAACATTGTGAGCATAATTCGCACAACTCTCTCCCGTTACTTTACTTGAGAAACTCGAGGATTATTACTGCTAACATTTCCAGGTTTTGGCCCCTATATGGATATGAAATAAACCTTTCTCTGCATTACATACAAAAGGAGTAATTTTGAAAGATCATCCGCATACAGGATAGATTAAAAACATTCCAGCTTGAAAATGGGGGAAAATGTAAGAACGGGCAGCTGTGCTCAAAATTTACTAGCTCTCAAAAGAAGAGATTGCAGTTGGTTTAGCCGTTAGAAATATTTCATTTTAGACAGATCATGGTAAGGGAAAATCGATCTAAAATCAAAGAAAACTTTCTTCTTTACTTAAGTTAATCACATACTAGTGTCTGACTTCTGGTTGCCATACTGTTCCGTTATTTTCACTTGCTGATACAACATGACGTAGACTAACAAAATAAATAACTTCAGCTCCCTACGAATTCCCATGGTAACCACACAACGTCATTTCTTTCAATGAGACTTCGTCTTCTCTCTACTATTTGTATGACGTTTATCAGTTCTTAGAAAGCATAGAAAATTGCGAAGAACCGAACAAAGGAGAATGACATAGAAGGGATCGATAGACGAAACATAGAACCTCGGTTCTAAGTATGATTCAGCTATTCGTCAATGGGAAAAATAGTGGGCGTAGGCGATGATGGCTGATGCTGAATGTGAAATAGCTCTTTTCTTACATGTGAGACTCATAAGATATTCTATGGAACCGGCAAAGTTAAATCGCCCAGCAGTTAGAAACACCGGATGCTTCAAATGCTAAAATCTATGGTTTCCTAAAATATAACTGCAGAACGATGTCGTAAGAGAAGTATATCAACAGGAAAAGCAATTTTAAAAAAGTTGGTCGCCTTTCCTTTTTCCCAGCACCAGGCCGTTAGCTGCGGGGGAGGGTGTCTAGGGCATTGCCTCCCTCACAAGTCAGCTTCGTAGGGGCATCGCACCCTCGAGGGAAAGTCAGAGCGAGTATTTGTGCCAAAGTCAGTCTCTGATTGCTACTCGACATCTGGTTATCGATTTGAAATCGACTCTGTATTCGATTACAGGTGTATTTGTTTATTACGTTGTTCTTGGTAATAGAAGTTATTACAAAATACAGGAACTGTACCCCCTGCAATATGCTGCCAACTATGTGTCTGCGCAGAAACCCAAACGACAATCATTCCCTAACACTCCTAGTCATAAGAACTAATCATCTACAAGTATGTTTACGACTGAAGTCATACCTATGTACCATCATAGATTATAAACCTAATTATCTTTGGTTCTATAAAACGAGCAACAAATCGATATTAAGAAAGTACAAATAATAAATAACAACACACAGTAGCTGTGTACTTCTCATTGCCACAATCAAATCTATGTTATCATGTTGCTGCAAATTTTCCCAGCTAAAGATCAACCTGACAAGCGTTAGTATCATCTTGCTATATCTAAGTTAAATTGCTAAGAGTTGCTTGGAAGCAGCCACTATTAAAGATGAACAGCAGCGGTTTCATGATGCATACAGAGTTTGTCTACTCCAGTAAAAGTCTGTCTCTGTTAATATCTGTTTTTCATGCAATAAAGTATATTCTTCTCTAACATGTCTCTAGTTTGGGTACTTTTCCAGATACCCCCCAGCACTATTGTTCAAAACTGCACTGAAAAAGAGTAACCCCACCACCTTTTCCGACTCTAACCGTAACCTTAACCCCTTAGAAAAGGTGGTGGTGGGATTCTGGCTCTGAATGAGGCGGTGGGGTATCTGGAAAAGTACCCTATTTTGCATAATCCATGGCTAGTGGTGCTTGATTGAACGGGGAAAATTGATATCTTATACCTTAAACTTAAGTGGACATTCCTCTTGACACCTTGTGTTGGGATTCCAATCGTGATGTATACCATAATGCTTTGCAACAGGACGTTAGTTTCAAGATGGATTCAGTAGATAAAGTTCACCTTCAACGCTTTCTTTCTATATCCGTATAATCCTATCTTTATACGTAATTCTATATGCATATTAACAAAATAAAGGGCTCTTTGAGCCAAAGCGCATGCCTTATCTGACTTGCTACATGTTTGTTATCTTAATGAACGCCATCAAGTCTTTGAATTAGAAGTGAGCAATCTTCCCTATTTCTCTGGCAAATAATCTGCCACTGTCACATTAACTCTAACTAACACCCCTCACTTTCCATTTCTAGGTTAATTGTTTTGATTTCAACCCTACCAGCCCATACTCTACTCGAACAGACGAATCTGTGTATCTACTAATGTTTCTGAGTAGTTGCAAAAGTTAAATAAGTACGATTCCTTTTTGTAGAAACCAGTTGTAAGGAATGTCAGAGATCGAACAAAATCCATCGCAGACGAAGCAAATTTTTCACTCCTATTTTTGGTCAAATCATCGCAGCCATTTGGAATGAGAGGTAATACTGAACAAGGAGTTGTACGAGTCGATGGATGTAGCGATGTAAACAGTCGCAATGTAATATTTTGCGAAGCACTGCAATTTGTTAAAATAATGTCTAAACCACGATTTTCACACAGATTTCCTCATACTAGACAGTTCACGTGGTCTGTTTCACGCACAATGGAGGCTTAAAATATCTCATAGGATTTGCAGCTAGTACTCTGATCCGTCAATAAAGTACAGCAGTTTAAATTCACCGGGATTTCCTCACTATAGAGACCGACAGCTCATTATCAATTCACTTAGTGAACAAACGGCTTGCTGGCCCTCCATATATGCAATGCATAATGCAAAGATTTACAGCTTTTTAAGCTGATATGCCTCTTCTTAGAACGCTAATCCCTCCATATTTTGAATAAAACATATTCTTCTCTCCCTTGTTTTGGACGTGTCCTGCAGTTTCTATTCGAAGAATGCTCTCACTTACTTTCTCCTTTTGCGATATTTGTTTCTCACTCACAAGAAATAGTAAGCGATTTCAGAACTTCGGAATAACAGACCCGCGGCGAATTGATAGTATTTAGTGGCTAACCAATGGTTAAGAACTTAGATCGTTATGCTTTGACCATCAACGAAAGAGTTAAGTAGCTTGATTGCTTATTAACATCAAGTTAAGTCTATGAGAATTTTTTAGTCAGTTGCGGAGGGAAAGAAACGGTTTTCATGGAAGATCGAATAAGAAATTGCATTTGGAGAACGCATCGTTTGTTTCCTCATCTGCTTCATTGTACGCTTTTCAATTACGGATTGATATTAGGTTTAACCTCATTTCAGGGGCACATCGCAGCCAATTCTAATAAACTACAAGATCCCTACGTGTAGTTGTTACACTTACTGCTGCCCTTCCTTCCGACATTTATCAGGCAACCCTAAATATTAGATAATAAGCTGCATGTTGATGCTTTTTGAGACAACAGCCACCCATAATTACGGCAGTAGCAGCAGTAGCAGCAGCAGCAGCAGCAGCAGTAGCTACAATCGGCCCTTTATAGCAAAATCCTAGTCTTTCAAGGCTTTAAAATATCACTGAGGGAGGGCGATACAGTTCAGCTGACATCCCTATAATGAGTCACCCTCAATAAGGAGTGCCCTTCGGAGAAAACCTTACAGTTTATTTTACTTTGTTATGGCTCCTTGTTCCTTTCCTTTACAGTGATACAATAAACAAAGATCGCTCCACACAAATTGCTGTGAGCAGTGTCTGTCTTCAGTAGTATGAAAGAGCTACTACATACAATTGAAAAATTCTGAGTTTAGTACTTAAGGCAGTAGATGATAGAAACACTGCAGGCTCATGGATTAAACGTTTTACAGCGCTGCATTTCACTCTGCTGCGTCGTTTTCAGGCATTTGGCTTTCAACGCAATGCATGCACAAAATTGTACAGATGTCGGCTTACTCAATTATTTAATTGCAGTTGTTTTTCCCTACCTGTAGAATCAAGGGTATTCATGTTGGTATGATGGAGGGCATTTTCTAATAACTATATTGTCTTCAGGTAATGTCAAGTCAAAAAACAGCTTTAAAGTAATGGTCAAGGCTGTGTATAGCGACATGGAAGCCGAGTTAAGTAAACGGTACCCTTAGGAACAAAGTTCGTCAATTCGATATTCATTTTTGTTTTGTAGTTACCAGACAAGTCTTTGATTAAATCGACTTAGTTAAAAATATCTACCCTTGGGAAAAAGTGATATCTCTCTTACATCAATATCTAAGGTTTTGAAAAGTTGTCATGCCTTTTTAGACATCAGATCAGTTCCAATTCGTGTCGGTGGCACATATTTTAACTGTTGGGCAACATGATATAATCTATAGGAAAGCGTGTCAGTGTGATTATGGTAAGGACTAATATACCAAAAGGCGCTTTTCAAAAAGAAAAATCGTGAAAATCAGGGAAAAAATTGTGCAGTTAACTATGACTTCTTAAAAACTATGCGCATTCCACTTTTTTACACAGTAGTGAATGCTGGAAAATTTCCCCTGCTTCAGAAAAAAGGATTCGGCTTGTAGAGGAGTTGTGTTTCTCCAGAAGAATGCTGAGGATATCATGGTCTGCATATGTTACAAATGATGAAGTGTTAAGAAGAGTATGAACAGCAAGAAACGTGATTAGAACCGTACAACAAAGATACATAAGATATTAAGACCAAGTCAAAAAGAGATAGAAAAGATTATAGTCATATAGAGGGAAAGAGAGCATGAGATTGGTTGCATGAGGAACTGTGCTGTTCTTCCTCTAGTAATTGCAGTAATGCTCAGCACAAATATATCTTGGGAGTACGTGTTTTTTGCGATATGAGTCCCTTTTCACTGAAGGGCCAAGCATTTGTGGCTAATATTCTGATATCTCTTCGTGACACACTTTTCTAGGCAGGGAAGCGTATTCGAGAGTTGTTATCTCGGTTGCTACATAAGCCTTCGACAGATTGATTTGCCGGCCATCATCGTTCCATAGTCACGTTGCATGACACCAAAGGACCAGTCTGAAGTTTCATGAAGCTTAATGCACGCCGCTGGAGCAATGACAGGTAATGTTGTACTAAATATTGCCAGAGTGGGTGATCATTTCATCTGGCGCATGACTAAGAATTCATAATTCGCTACTTTGTGTTTGATGCTTGGGAGACTAAAAAGAGCCTTCAGCCTTCAACATGACCCTAAGAGTCGGCAAGAGGTAACTTTGAGAACAATTTGGTGGGTGGGATGCATTAGCAGCTTCGGGCTGGATTTCAAGTAGCAGATCCCACAGTGCTTTAGAGCTGTTATTTATGGCATCACGTTGTAGCTTGCGACGGCAAAATAGAATGTTACATTTTGAAAATTTTCACACTAAGTAGCATTTTAGTATGACGAATTCACGTAAACGAAATTACAACAAGCTTCAAACTCTTCATTTAGTTACAGATTTGTGTTTCTATTATAAGTATGAGCCTATTACTTAAGATAGTAACTAGCTTACACGTCAGGGGTTTTTTTACACTAAAGCTTTAAAAACATTCAGAGTACATCAATTGATAATTTATACAGTAGTGGCATATTATTAGAGTTTCAGATTCACAATAGGTGGGTCGCGAGTTCGAAAGCTGAGCTTGCATACCACGATCCTGGAGGTACTGCGATCTGTCATTTGCTCTCGTGAAGTGGGAAACTGTGTTTTGAGAGACAGAACAGAGAGGGAATTGTAAGCATGGATTGTCATCCGAAGGGCGAAAGTGACCCCGTTCTTAGTAGTGGCTTCGGCCTTGAACAGGGTGAAAAAGAAAAAAAAGGAAGAGTGGAATGTCCATGTAGATCTCAGAATAACTGTGTATGTGAATCTTGATTGACTTACAAACAAGGCAATGAGGTTTTGGATAACAGAGAAACTTCATTAAGATCAGAAAACACTGATTATGTCAGCATTGTCACACAAAATAGCACCGTTGAGTTTTTAGCTTCGAAATTCGTATTTGGATTCTGATCAATAGGTTTCTTTGTATCTTTCGGAATACTGAGGCTTTGAAGAGAGTTTTCAAACTATATGCGTCATGTAAGTAATTTTAACCTTTTCTCAAATGCTGAAGTTAGAAATGTCCGAGAGATGTAAAATCATCTAAAAAGCGTAGCTTTTTTGAAAAAATGATAAAATTTATACATTGAATTATCCTGATCTAAGATCACGAAAGTGATAAAGTGATTACTGACAAAATAATCTCAAAACAATCAAAATAATTTTTCCCATAAAGATTTATACTAAAAGACAATCCAAACGTTTCCCTCGAATCAGAAGGTTAGATGTACATCTGGTAGAAAAGCTACGTTTTTGAATTCGAACTGTTTTTGGCCAGGTAAAAATGTTCACATTTATATCTACTACCCTTATCAACATCCTCCCTAGAAATGGGCCTGGGATAATGTACCGACTCTGAGACAACTTTGTAACTGAAAGTCATCTTATATCCTGATCGACGTTTGGGTCCAAAATTAATCGATGCATTATAAAAAAATACATATAAAAGGCCACTTGAATCCATCTTTCTGCCATAGACAGGCCCAAAGATAGTTACATTTGTTGTTTGGAGAGCCTAAATACAATCCTTCGCCTTGCCGATTAGAGTATTAAAATTAAGGATAGCAGTAAGTTTGCCAGCTTGTCTTTTAGCTACGAAAAAACATAAGCACGGGATAGCAAGGATAAATGATACAAGCAGCCAGAGGGAAGAAAATAAGATTTGCAGGTCATAGTACCGCCACCCCACCCCACCCCCCCCGCTCAACTCAATGTTTTTAAATCTGAGCGGCTAGGCTTGTAATTGGTCGAGAAAAGTCAACATGCATATTGCTCTTTGTGCTAGATGGTTGTACAAACAGTTTTTTGAACAGTTCAAGTGATATCAAAACGGATTTTCGAATATAATAAAATCAAGCAGATTTAGCAATTCAATTACGTCTAATTGTCGATTTTAATACTGTCACCTATAATTGATAGTTTGCTATCGTTAACCTTCAGCGGGAATATATTAAGATCTTGCTATTGTAAAAACCAATGCTAACAGTTTTACTGACAACATGCGTATACTGATTTATAAATTACCTTGTAAAAAACATACCCCCTCTGCGGTCGAACGTTTTTCAAGGCAGCTAAATAACCCTTATTAACAACGCGATCATTTTAATATAGTGTTAATTTCTGATCGAACATTTTGGCATTTTGAGAGTGGTTTTGACAGGAGAATTGCTGAAATGATCGGAAAGATCCAAAGTCCAGAGGTTTTTTCGATCCCTTCTGCTTCATTTAAACGATGTTCAGTTGGATCATTTGAGATGTATGTCAATAATAGCCAAGCAATGCCACCGCATATTAAAGTTGGAGAATTGTGGAAAGGAAAATACGAATATTTATTGGTAGAAAATTTGTAATACAACGGTACTATTTGGACGAGCAATACAACATCAAAAGAGTCAAAGGAGCCAAGGGAGACAAAGGAGCCAAGGAAGTCAAAAGAGCCAAGGGAGTCAAAGGAGCCAAGGGAGTCAAAGGAGCCAAAGGAGTCAAAGGAGCCAAGAGAGCACCATTTCGTAAACAAACAGGCAAGCTGCCCTGCCCTCCGTACCCTTGAAAATCAGAGTCAGAGTGCACATTTTATTCTTGTTTTTGCGAAAGTATTAGTATGTTTTCGATTTAAGGATAGTTGTACTAGAAAGGCCTATTTGAGGGAAGTAGGGAGCACGAAAGCGGAAAACTTTACCTTTCTAGCCCAATCATCGCGAATAAATACAACGATTACCCTCATGACCTCGGTAAGTTATAGTTCATTTCAGTATCGAATAGATATTTTTCCAAGTCGAAATATGCCGTAAGAGGGCACTGGCAGGCTGCAAACAGTTCCTTTGAAAAACAGAGGATGGAAAGATGCTGCAACCTACCGCTGACCCCTGCACCTACATTAAATAATAGAGACTGTAGAAACTATAGTGGATCTTGAAGCTTTTACCTAATACTGCACTTTCGGGGCAATATTCTCTCTTTGAGATAAGTGTTTTGGGGTAGATTTCAAAATGCTGCCCCTTTGTTACCCAAAAGTAAAAGAAAAAGTTGCAAATACTAGACTTTCAGTTATCTCCTAGAAAAAAACAACCGCTTAATCGCCCAGTTGTCTCCCAACCTAGCAATGCTGGCATAAAGCCCTTACAGAAAACGTAGTCATGATTTTATAATCACTAGTACTAATATGTTGTTTTGAAAAGCCAAACAGACATTATGGTAACCTGCAAGCGAGAGATAGTGATAATTCCACGTTACTAACAGTGCTCAATGAGAAAGGAGCCGTAAAGAGTGACATAGATCAAGATATCTACTAAACAAGCTCGACGATGTAGTGTGCGTGATGGAAAAAATACAATGCAGAATCCAACAGTAATCAATGCGGTGTAATTATAAATCCATGGAGAGAAATGATATTTTTAAAAGAAATTTTGCAATATACAGTTCAATTAAACTTTTATTTGTTTAGTGTCTCTACGGGGTACACGAGTCCTCTTTCACGACGATAAGAATATAAGTTAGTTAAAAATGTAGACAGACTGAAGGCATCGTACTTAATATGCCTTAAACAAACTGTTATCAAATAAAAATTCGTCCTGAGAAAAGTAAATGCGATAGACTTGTATAAACCAAATTCAGGAAGTAAAGCTAATGTGCCCTGACACTCAACAGGTATGAATTTCAGCTGCTTTCAAGTGGAAATTCCTCCTCTTCTTTTCAATAAATGGATAAAAGTTGTCAAAAAGATGATATTTTCATGCTGCTATCTCCTACCAGTTGCTCAATAGGATCATTATCATCAATATCAACATTGTCATTTACATCATCATTATCAACATGGTAATCGGCCTCGTCCTCACCATCACATAGTAATTGTCACAATCCTCCCTCTCCTATCTTCCCTCTTCCTTGTCGAATCCCCTTAAAGTAGACAAATTCTTGATGGGATTCACCTAAACTTCTTTGCAGTTTAATACTCAGTGTCTTTGCTTCCGATGATAAAATTTTTTCCACTTTTACAATTACTTTTGCAGTCGATAAGGATTGGAGAATGTAATACCTTTTCAAGGCAGATGCATGAACAAAACTGTTGATACTATAGCTATACAAGGGTATAGAAGAATGCAATTTTTAAGAAGAACCTACCGGCGAACCACAGATAAGTGAAACTGTTATGTCGTGTGTTTCATATATCAAAATATTTAGGAAGCGACTGTACGAGTGTTCCGTTACTAAATTACTTAAAGAAAAATAAAATTCAGGAACAGAAGCTCCTGCAGTGAGAACCATCCTAGAATAATTTCATGTAAAAATGAATTCCTTTGAAGTTTTACTTTGGAAGATCCATAGGATATTGCTAGCTTATACGAAGTTAGTGTCTGTTACATCTGTTGACTATTTAATTAAACCTATGAAAGAGAAATTTTATGCGTTTCTTCATCTTCTTCAGTTGCTTGTAAATGAATACTTGAAGGACGACGGAAAGTGTGGCAGAAATCAGTTTACTTTATCCATACTAATATACACCTTCATACTTAAATTTTAACACACATTAACACACAAATATATAAATATATATGCGTGTATATATATATAAATTTAGAAATATATGCATATTGCGCAATCTCGTACTGCTATACGTACGTACCTTTAACGTTAACTAGGGTGTCCTGTGTAGAGACTCCGTTTCTCATAACGAGGGTTAGTTAAACAACATGTTGAACGCTCATCGTTTGCATGATGATAGAGGTGCTACTTCGTCCAACTTCACTGATTGTAGCTCGTAACATGTTATTCGCAAAACTCTCCGTTACTCGGCTTTGATCCCTGCCTGTCCAAGATTTCACACATTGCAGAATGTCAGCGATCGAAATCAAGGTACCTATGGCTACAAACTCTAACTGACATCAGATTAGTTTGGCGATTGTCCTCTGTAGGTTCAAATCAAGGATTACTTCTTCAAGTATAAAGAACTTTGGATCAGACGCTGGGTCATCAAAGGCCGTAATAAACCTTTTAAAATCTTTAATGCATCAGGAGAAAAAGTTTAGTTATGCAACTATGCTTTATTCATTTTATAAGCAGCTCTTAACCTTGGAACTATGTGAATAAATTATCATAAACGATTGCTTTTGGCTGGATTATGTTATGGCCTTCAAGATTATAAAATCTTCCACAGTGATTAAAGAAAATATCGTTTAGAAACTGGGAGAACCTCCCTGGAAAATTAGAAAACAAAGAGCAAAGTATACTTGGATTTGTAAATATCATTGTAAATTTATAAAATGCCACTTCCCATCGGTTAAACATAATGGATTTTTATTGTATGCAGGTGCAACATTCAGGCATTACTGTATGAAAATTATATTGCTTCAATACAGGAAGATGTCATGCCTATGAACACTCAGACTGGGAGAGGGCGTCACAAGGAGAGAATAATGCAAGTTGCAGGAATGGGGTTTTTCATTCAAATTGTGACATGATTGCGCCATCACCAATAGAATTTGGCCGCCTGTTTTTGTATGGTGACTCTACTGTGCGCTTACATATGTTGCCTTTGGTCTTAAGCTGCTCTTAAGCAGTAGATGGGACGTTCCCACAAAGGTCTACATAGGAACTGATTAGATCTAGGAGAGATTAGAAACGACATGGAAGGGGCTTTGACCCCCTTAAATTTTGGTAAGTTACACTATCCACTGGATAAAGAAGGAATGGGGTACGATATAAATATGGAAATATATATCTATGTATACAACTAAGCAGTGGTAAAAGAGGAAAAGCGAAATACGCAGAAACGTTTTGCGGTCTGAAGAACGTCAGGAGACGTCTGGGACGTTTAGCTGTGGTAGGCGTTGAGTGCCTTCTTAAGTGGGGCAATGAGTCTCGTTATTTTTAAATCTTCGCATCTCTAAATTTTGGTTCTCGAAATGGTCTTCTGAAAACGAGAGCTGAAACGCTATGTTCCAAAAGCGGCTTGCGAATGGCGAATCGCGATAAGTTATTTCGAACCCTGAAAATCACAGGAAAAGTTTAATGACGATTTTAGTTGTTAATTTTTATATTATGTTTACACGCAAATCTGGGGTCTCTCTCTTCCTCTCTAAATATACAATTTCCTTCGGTGATTTGTCATTAAACTTGACTAAAAATAAGACTCGGTTAAGTGTTGCTTTACTGAAAAAAGGAAGGAAACAATGTTCTAAATAATTGAAGACATATATGTAACTAAAAATAGCCTTGGCAAGGAAGAACTTTGACAATCTGATTTACTTATCAAGTTTTTTTTGCCAGAATAGTAGCAACTTGAAAAGTCATTCGAGGACGGTGTCGAACTTATCACCATCAATTTTAGAATAGAATGTCGATAATAATAAATTACTGTACTTTAGATGATTAATCAGTTAATACAAGGTCTGAGATGCATGTAGTATGGTGCTCAATATAATTTACCACGCAAAAAGACTTACACAAAACAAGCGATAGATCTGTGATATATGTTTGAATAGGCGTGAATTGCTTTAATGTCTGAAAATGCATTCATACCCCAAAATTTAGAGGAAGAGGAAACAAGTAATGAAAATATCAAGAAGTCAAAAATTCAGAAAAGGGGAGGGGAAAAAGTCACGTACGCAAATTATTATGCTTTTCTCCCCTGTCTTCATATAGACCTAGAATGGGCCTTAAGCGCTATTTAACGACATATAGAACGGTAAAAGAGAACACCTTTAATAGAGAACATATTCTGCGTATAGAAAATGAGTCTAAGCATGCTAGAAGGTGCTTTATTTGAGAACATTTACGTGAATCCCCAATGGTTATGTGCACTTTAGACCTATATTATGCATACCTAATTTAGTGAAAGATGGTTGAGGTGAAAGATGGTTGAGTTGAAAGATGGTTGAGGTGAAAGTTGGTTGAGGTGAAAGACGGTTAAGGTGAAGGATGGTTGAGGTTAAAGATGGTTGAGATGAAAGATGGTTGAGGTGAAAGATGGTTGAGGTGAAAGATGGTTGAGGTGAAAGATGGTTGAGGTGAAAGATGGTTGAGGTGAAAGATGGTTG
>JAAAKL020004269.1:0-21312 GCA_010016065.2 Carybdea cf. marsupialis auct. non (Linnaeus, 1758) | reverse complement strand
CCAAGGTAGAAGGAGGAGGGGAAGACCAAGAAAGAGATGGAGAGTTTGCGTGAGAGAAGATCTGCAGTGGAAGGGTTTAGATGAAGCCGAAGCGCAAAGTAGAAATAGATGGAAATAGCTCATCCATAACGGCGACCCCATATAGAAATGGGTAAAGATGAGAAGAAGAAGATTTGGTACAATAATCCTGCATATTGAAAACCTACATGAATGAAACGAAATTCTATTTTTACAAAAAAGGGGGAATTAACGATTTCTTCCCTCCACCATTGACAGGAAATCTCTAAAGATTGTTCGAGTAGAAGGTAGAGAGTGCAATGGCATATTTAAACAAGATATTTTTCTTCTTCTTTTTGTAGATATACGACTAACTCTGGTAAACTAGACGGAAACGTACCCACTACCGATGCTAGAAGCATCGCAAACCTCTTTTGTACAACAACGATTTTATTAGCTTAAAGGACCAAATGTTCAAGAAGATAATCAGTCTTCTTTGTTGTCACATTCACTGTGCAGTAGAATCCGGAAAATATCAGCAAAACTTTAAGATAAGGAATGGACGGATGGTTTGTCATGCCTCTACCTACTGCATACCCACGTCAAATCCTTTCTAATCTGGACTCAGTCAAATTGAACTTCAAGAGAGTAATTTCCAGACAAACGCATATTTAAAAGACATTAAGAAGCTAGCAGCACAAAGGTACGTACTTAGTCAGAGGAGCTGTTTTCTGGTCGTAGGTTCCCTCAAACTGCCAAAGAAAGCAATGGAATGAACATTATGAACAAAGGTTACTATATGAACAATATCAGAAAAGTTAAATTGAAAACCCTTCAGTTGTAAATGTAGACGTTCCGAGACTTTCAGAGAACTGGATCACTAGATCACGGCGCGTGCGTGGTTGCCACTAATAACCACAAAAATCAAAACGCCATGTAGTACGCCTAGAAATGTAACGCATGCAAGATAATACACTTCGAACAAAAGGATGAAATACCATGCTCTAATGAAGTACGACTATATAAGGCATGTATGATATGTAACACTTTGTCTTCTTATTCGTTTTTTACATTTGCATGTTCCAAGACGTCTTTTAAATAATTTTATTTCTATTAATGTGATGACTTCCTGTTAGTTGTATTGTTTATTTTGACCAATCACATGTAATTAGTGCCCAGGAATAGCGTCGCCTCGTGCTTTTAGGCAGAAAAAAACGTGATGTTGATGTGATGACGAAGTGGAATTGCAGTTAGAAATGTTAAGGATTAATCGAAGTTTTTGTGTAAGTTTTTAAGAAGATATCTTGTGTTGAATATATGAGAAAGGGTTAATCATCGTTGTAGTTACTTCACGACATTAATAGCTGCCCAAGCGCTAACAAACATAAATACAATACACTTAGCGTCTCAAAATAGAACTAAGATACTTCTGAGTTGGTCTCCCCCATTCATACAATCCTTTTATGGTTATGTTAGGGTAGAAAACCGCTTATCCCTTGAAACAAGTTTAATGTGTCTCAACATAACAGCTAACTTTTGTTACATGTTTGGAATTTCGCCTCTAATGCTAAAAATGGATCTCGTAATAAATTTGAACCTACTCCAGATGCCCCTTATGATGGTACA
The DNA here is from genome assembly GCA_010016065.2 of Carybdea cf. marsupialis auct. non (Linnaeus, 1758). Lineage (NCBI taxonomy): Eukaryota > Metazoa > Cnidaria > Cubozoa > Carybdeida > Carybdeidae > Carybdea > Carybdea cf. marsupialis auct. non (Linnaeus, 1758). Next base: position 19,689 of record JAAAKL020004269.1, on the reverse strand, counting down.
GTTCTTGACAATATCGATAAGAGCTACCCTTGACGCGGGAGGTCAATTACTAACACTACAAATTTAAATCCAAAGCAGATTAGGTAATTTATCAATGAACGCTAGGCCTTTAGTCTCTAATTTATTAACCTACAGGGAAAGGCTTACCTCAATTTTGTATCCAGGGAATGAAGCTTTTAGGTGATCGTAGCTGAGAAACGTATCCACAAAATCAAACCGTTTGATTGTTGCTGGCATCCTAGAATAATACAAATGTGTTTTGCAAGACATCATAATGCCGACAGTGCCTACAATGGCAAAGGAATGAGTAATGGCGCTCATCATTGATGTGCTCATAGTGTTTCCACTTTGGCTGTGCGTCTCGTAGACCAAGGCAGCACTTTGTGGGTCAAATTCAAAACTAAAAGTTTCAGCTTCGGCGCCAAAAAATAGAAAATAAAGTCGCAAACTTAATGCTTGTCGCTTCGATTAAAATAACGCCCAATTGGCGATTTATCACCCAATCTGGCAACATTGCTCAGTACTCTAAGAACAGTTATAACAAACGCGAAGAGGGCAGTATTGGTATAGTATGGGTAAAGCATCGGTATAGTATCGAAATAGTATGAACTGACAAGATATTTTGTTTGTACGTTGAACGTGACTCTGCCATTGCAAAACATCCGTTTGATAATCCTGATTGCTCAAACAATTTTTTCCCATGTATGTTTTCCCTCTTACAACAAGCTAGGCAGGACTTTCATCTACAAGTTTTAGAGGCAATTTTTATCGAAAGTAGCGAGCCAGAGCGTTTGCTGCCAGAAAGACTTTGCAATAGACGTAAGATTGGTCCCCTGTGTGGCCGTGTATGAAGCCAATCATATTGCTTCGTGCCACTTGGCATGTACTTAAGACTTTAGGTTCTGATGAGTGTCTGATGAGTGTCATACGAAAAAGCTTTCAACCTAGTAACAACATGCTTAGAACTACACTCGAATTTTGTGCCACTAATACTCTTTTCCAATACGGATATACAAGTTATGGCAATACATAGATATTTTATGCTGCTCCGCAACGGTTAGGGTCTTGAATTAGACAAATCATTGTTCAAATGCCCGATGAAGATGATCCCAAACGATAGGAAATATCAGCGTATTACTAACTGAAAGGATTCCATTCTAATTGCCAAGCCTATTATTGCTAAGCTTCCACTCTAAACTTCCACTCTCTCAATGTATATTATACTTCCCTTCTTCCTGTTGTGCGGGACTGTACACTCGTATGGGGCCTTCTAAGTTACCTTTCTTTTAGTCAGTTACAATGTTCCTTTCAGGTGTTTTTTCTTACACAATTTGAAAATGTAACAGTGAATGTTTCTGTTGTTCATCAGATATGCGTTTCCAGCTTTCTTTCTCTAGACCGTTCCGGTCCTCCTTGTTGCCATTTTCAAGTGACCAAAAATTTCATAGCTTCGTGCTAATTTAAAACTATACTACAATAAAATCATGAATTAACACTATTGAGCGTCGAATTTTGAGAACAAAATATGATCGTACGATTGAAACAATCGATAAATATTAAAGCAATCAAATTGACGTGTTTATGTGCCTGTGTTGCAGCACCTTAATAACTAGTATGTGAGTAGCTTTGAAGAAAATGCTGATTTTGTGTATCTGTAATAAAATAAGTCAAGAATTGAACAGAGAAAGCTCAGCAAGATTCCAGAGCTTAGTAAAAGATCTCAAAAAATTTGTTTACTTTGTCTCCAGTCTACACAACATATGTAGACCGAAAAATACTAGTTGCTAAATATTTCCACCAATTGACCTTACCGGCAGATCAATATATGACATATGATATGATACATATCATATGATCTACTCCGATGGGTGATTTAAGTATAAGGATATCGGTTGATTGATTTGAAATGTTACGAAGTCATATTTTCGTGCTAACGTCGCAAAAATACCGCGCTTACAAGAGCAAGGATAGAATAAAGTGAGAAACAGATTTCCAGCTGAAGTATTTAAAGCACTATAAGTCTACCTTGCATAAATATCCTTGGTGATTCCCTTTAAAGTTGTATAACAATATGCACATCGCAAGAGTTACAAGTCTCAAGGAAACGAGTATCATTAACACCATTTCTTGATGGGGCACAATTTGGACAAAAAATTGCGTTTACGTAACACGGAAACATTAACATTGCCAACTCATTTCGGTCCATTATGCAACATGGGCTAACTTAGCCTGTTAAGCGGTACCTCTTTTTCAGAAATATCGTTGTTTATTAGGCCAACTGGAAGAAGAGTAGTACAGAAACCAAGGCATTATTTCATGTTTTGGAATCCGAATTTAAGTGCCTTCATTAATGTATGGTAAAAAGAGGTCACGAAGAGAGAACCGCAAAATTGTAAACCGGACACATCATCCTTTGATATCATGCTAACTTTGTTTATCACCACATAGTTGGTTTTGGGTGTCTTTTCTTGTCAAGTTTAAAAGGATAAAAACGAACTTTACCCTTGCGAATGATTATTAAATTCCCTACTGCAAAATTGAAAATGCATTCAAAGTTTTAACTCAAGGTTGTAAATATGGGAAACGGCAATTTCCCTATTGGATGTTCTGAAATCTGAATAGATGGGTGTATGTAGTTGTGTTCTCTTACAGAGGTACGTAAAGAGGGCACCGACGAACCTATCTTCCCTTGTTTCAATTCAAAACGATTTCGAGTCCAGACTTAGCTCTCTTTCCAATCAATGATGGTTTTCCTTAATGAAATCCTTATCGCATGTATATACCATCTGTTTACTTTATACTGATATTGAATGAGCATCCATGGTGCTGCTAAAGAGACTGGATGAAACATAACCTTAATCTTTAACATCACTTTGGGTATGATCAAAAACATGTCATTCGGTGCTAGATCACTGCAAACGTCTTCCTCAAGTTTCGGGAAGGCAATTCTGCTTTTCTTAAGCTACTCAAGGGCCACAGAACGCAACGTCGGACGATTTGCAAGACTCTGATTATTGATTTACATATGAATGTATGATGATACATGTCTAAAGTAAAAAAATATGGGCAGTTGCTTTGAACTTGTGTAACCATATTTCGCGCATCGGTTGCGAGAACGGAAATTAACGGCGTTTAGGTGAAGCTTCTGTGGTCATTACCAACATCACATCGTTCGGGTTACGTCACAAATCTGTACAAGCTGGTTTTTGAGACGACGTAAACTTTACCTCGACCGTTTTCTACTACAAGGGCAATTTTCAATTCGACATTGGTGGAACAACTGGATATTTTGCGATGCTGCAGTATGGTCAGTGGTAAGTAAAATGCATTACAATACGTATTAAAACTGTTCCTTACCTGGTGTAGTGTGCTGCGGAGGGATCATCATATCCTAGGAAGATATCGTGGAGCCAATCAGGGACCACACAGTCTGTGTTCATCAGATCACGGATCGTTTCAAGAACAGCCTACGAACACGGCATGAAAACTGTATCATTAAATTCTCATCTACGTATGAAGTGAAAAACAGATTCCAATTGCAGATTCCAATTGCAATTCCAAAGATTAAATGAAAGAATGGAAGACCAGGTGAACAATCTTCCAAGAAGCAGTTGTAGGAGCTCCAAAAGGAGTGAAATCACCAAAGAACATAAACATAGCAGGGTGATGAAGAAAATTCTAGATTTGATAGCCGATTGGAGGAAACACAATCGCAAGAAGAATTTGTATAATTTTTACAAGACAAGAGTGTCTTCCTCGCAAGAGAACATGGCCTAACAGCAGATGTAATAAGGTAGTAAGACAGATGTGATGCAGCGGCGGTAAAGCAGAGATACAAGTGTCTGAAATAAATGCAAAAGAATATTAGAAGGATGTATGGAAGGAGGGTTGTGCACCCCAGCTGGTTGCATCAAGTCAAAGGAGGGAAGTGTCATCATAAAGAAAGATAAAATCATTGAAAGCTGGACTGAACAGATCAGTGAGTTGTTAGCTGATGAAGGGGGCGTTCTACCAACTACCAACCAGCAAATCGACGACCCAAAAATTCTGCAATCTGAAAAGCGTGCTGATGTTTACAGTATGAACACTAACAAGCCATTGGACCTGATGAGATAAGTGTTGAAACGATTGAGAGCTTAGATGAGTTCGGGATGGTAAAGTTGGCAAAAGTATTGAATGAGATATGTAGCTATGCAGTCCTGCAGAAATACCGCTCGAACTGAGTATGTTCATCTTACTTGTTCATCTAACGAGACCTGAAGTAAAAATATGCGAGCTACATAGAACTCTAACGTTAATGAGCCATATAGTGAAAATCTTTGAAAGAGTTAATGATAACATTTGGGAATATAAACAGATCAGAAACATCTTTGATGAGGGCTGTGGAACCCGGAATACAATATTCATGCTGAGGGTGAATACGGGGTGACCTTAATATATATTTTATCGATTACACAAAAACTTTCCATATTGTCAAGCATGAGGAGCTGTTGAATACTTCGACTGAAATTAACATTGATAGAAATAGCTTATCCTTAGTGCAGTTCAACTCTACCAAAAGCATAAAGTTCACCATCTTATCTTCATGGTGTAGTCCTTGATATTTATACCTTGTGGTATTCGCGTTTGCAATTTGCTGCTTCTAGATTCCTTTTGCTCCTCAACAATCATCTGCCATCTTCTCTTTCTTCTAAATCTTCATTGAACAATTTGTTTAAAATAGCCAATCTCTTTTTCACCCAAACATGCATAACTCTATTATATCTCATCCTACTACTTGACTAATAAAGTTAACCATCTCATCCTACTACTTGACCAATAAAGTTAACCATCTCATCCTACTACTTGACCAATAAAGTTAACCATCTCAGCCTACTACTTGACCAATAAAGTTGCTCCCGTCTCCTCTTTGATGATCCTCTTTACGATTTCTTTCACCATTTCTTCTGCTGCGATCTCTCTATCGCCTTCCTCGTTCATTAGCTTTTAAATAGACCCCTTCACGCTTTCTTAAATAGCATTTACGTTAGCTGGCACGTTTCCGTAATTTCCATCATGAATCATTTGACTACCTGTACATTTTCTGTCCTCTGTCTCCTTGTCTCACCAGCTACTATAACCCTTACACCTCTCACAGTTTGTCATACAGTTCTTTAGACGTAGATTCCTTTCTTTTGTATCTGCTTTCTTTGCCTTATTCCTTTGCTCTCTATATACAATCTTGTTAGCCTCGTCACTATTTACAATGCATGCCTTTCGTTGTGCTTACTCAACTTTCCTCGAAGTTTGCAAGAGCTAAATCTATCCAATAAGCAAGATCCAATACTCTCTACTGTTCCGCATTCCTCCCTTGTGCCATACCTTCTCACCACAGTATCATCTCCTTAATCGCTTTTACCAACATGTCCATTCATTCCACACGGAAGACACCAGAATCAGCTAAACAATAATGATGTCAAACGTGACATATGACAACATCTCACTTGCAAATCAAAAATTTGGTTTATCTTATACCATGTAAGAAATGTATCGATGTCCATCCAGCGGTGCCCTGCCAATATTTTAGGTAAACAGGTCGCACAACTCAAACCCGTTTTTCAGAGCATCGTAGAGACACTCTAAATAATTTGGACAAGGGAGTACCAGAGCACTTTAATAAGGTTGACCATGCTATCTCCGATATGAAAGTGATACCAGTGCAAAAATTCAGTGAAGACAATCTACACAGACGTCTGGTATTGAAGCAACACCTAATCACCTTGGGAGATATATTAAACAAAAGTTTCAACAGAATTTTGTCTAATGTTTACCAACATGTCCATTCATGTCTGCTATCAATGCTACCCTTTCAGTTCGATTTCTTGCAGATGAATATCCAGCTACACATTCAGCTATTCCAACCAGGAATTGCCAATACACAATAAATATCTCCCGCACACCTCCAATATTCATTATTTCTAGCCTTAATTCATTTCCATTTTGTTTCCTGTAAACAAAGCAGATCAACTTTCCTCCCCTAGCTCCATCATGTTCCTCATGACGCTAATTCTCTTTCCCTAACGGGTCTACCGGCCTTTATTCAAATGTTCGTTTTACCGTTGCCTTCTCACACTTTTCTCTCCTCTCTCTTTTCATCTCCTCCCCTTGTTTCCATCGCTGCGCCTTACAGAACTACACATTCCAAACTCTCGGCGCTTCATAGGAAAATCAGCGTGTATGTAATTATCTCTCTCTTTTTGTTTCTAGGTCATACTATCATTTGATGAAGAAGTAACAAAAATACGAACCAGTTCGAGTTGAGGTTTCGTGAAACTCTTTAAATTGCTATTTTTTACTTTTAGTTTCCATTTCAGTTAAACCCTTCTGGTTATAATATATTTGCTTCTTTTCCACATTTACAATATTTTCTCACTAGAAAATCTGATAAAAAAGGGGAAGTTATAAATTCAACGCATGCAATATACCAATACTCAAAATTCACTCAAATTTAAACTTTGGGACGCACAATTGCTTCCATCATGCATGGTAAGTATCAACTTCATGTAAACATTTTTAATCAACAATTTCATACAACTAACTGTGAGTTTCACCAGGTTGGTTTAAGTATTTCAATCATATCTAGGAACTCTTTGATTCTACTAAAAAAAAAGGTGAATAGTCAGAGGCTTATTAAGAGAAAGTATAGAGCATGAAATCTCACCTTGAAATTATTTTCCTTTGGTTTTCGCCTAACGATAACGTTGAATGTCCCGTAGATATCCTGTAAGATAATTTCGAAACTTTACTCCGGTCTGATACCAAGCTATTACAACCTTTACGATTATGGACCCAATAAATACACTTGACAGTAATAATCATCAATTAATACAGGATTCACTTGCGATTAGGTTTGTTCTCGGATCTGATTTGTGTTAGAAGGATCCGACTCTCCCCGCCAATGTAAGGAGATAACAAGGAAGGATGGTGAAGTCACATGGTGAAGCCACATGGTGAAGTCACATGGTGAAGTCACATGGTGAAGTCACATGGTGAAGTCACATGGTGAAGTCACAAGGTGAAGTCACATGGTGAAGTCACACGGTGAAGTCACAAGGTGAAGTCACATGGTGAAGTCACACGGTGAAGTCACATGGTGAAGTCACATGGTGAAGTCACAAGGTGAAGTCACATGGTGAAGTTACACGGTGAAGTCACAAGGTGAAGTCACATGGTGAAGTTACACGGTGAAGTCACATGGTGAAATCACATGGTGAAGTCACATGGTGAAGTCACATGGTGAAGTCACATGGTGAAGTCAGATAGTGGACTCACATGGTGGATTCACATCTTGAAGTCACATGGTGAAGTTACATGGTGACGTCACATGGTAGACTCACATATTGAAGTCACATGGTGAAGTCACATGGTAGACTCATATATTGAAGTCACATGGTGAAGTCACATGGTAGACTCACATATTGAAGTCACATGGTGAAGTCACACGGTGAAGTCACATGGTGAAGTCACATGGTAGACTCACATATTGAAGTCACATGGTGAAGTCACATGGTGAAGTCACATGGTGAAGTCACATGGTGAAGTCACATAGTGAAGTCACATGGTGAAGTCACATAGTGAAGTCACAAGGTGAAGTCACATGGTGAAGTTACACGGTGAAGTCACATGGTGAAGTCACTTAGTGAAGTCACATGATGAAGTCACGGGTGAAGTCACAAGGTGAAGTCACATAATGACGTCACGGGGTGAAGTGACAAGGTGAAGTCACATGGTGAAGTTACATAGTGAGGTCACATGGTGAAGTTACATAGTGAAGTCACATGGTGAAGTCACACGGTGCAGTTCGGTTGCTCAATCAATTTGGATAGAGCTGGATAGCCATCGGTGGAGAGTTTCGGTTGATGTGGAGATCAACTAACATAGGGTATGTTGTGATTAAGATTATTACTAGGATTATTATTAAGATTGAGATGATTGCTCATTGGTTAATGCAGAATGATATGATAGCGAATCTTGAGGCAGAATGACTTATTATCGTCTGAATTCCTCTCTTCTCACCTTATGAAGTTATCTGTCGTCTTAAAAAGACGGGCATACATTACGTTATCACTGGCTAAATCAAAGAAACGCCCACCTACGTTACTGTAGTGCCTACTTCTTTACAAAAATAAGTCAAGGATTTTGGTCAGTGGCGGACACTTGGGGGCAGGGCTAGGGTATGGGGAGATCACTGTCATGTGTGACTGATCACGAAACCAGTAACCAGGAGGTGGAATGCTAGGATGCATGCAACTACTGAGGCCTCATCCTGGGCCGTCCAACCGGCTTCTTGTCCGTCTTTCCTAATCGCTAGGGTACACATTCAAGGCCTGTCATGATCAAGTCTATTCCTTTAGCGCTGTAAGTATCGTTTAGTAACGTTTAATAGTACCAGGAGGAATTACTACGGTTGACGAAGAAAACGCGTTCACTACCTCATCTCCCTTGGAAGTGACATCCATATCCAACTGGTACTGATTGGTATCGAGCCACACCCTGAACGTTCTGTTTATTCCTTTAAACGCTGGTTTCGGTTCGGGGCCTAAGGAAAGAGTAAAAAATAATAAATGCTCATCAGGTAGCCGCAGAACGCATTTCTAGCGCAAAAGACATCATACGCAAGGAGAATTAGAATCAATTAAACCTTTTAGACACATATAGGGATGAATATTTTACTAAAAACTATATATAAAAGAGGCATAAATATTGCATCTTGTAAAAGCAAAAGTACAAAATACATAAATACGCTAGTCGTTGGTATAGTAAACAACACAGTGTGGACCGTAGGTGAGCAATATATTTTGCCTCACTGCCTTGATTTGGATTTATGTAGTGGAGCCGCGCTTCCAAAATGAGATAAACATTTCAGATCCTAATTACATCCTGATAACCCGCCTTTGATCCTATTTACGTACTTCTTAGAATTAAAAAAATTATTAGCAACATGCATACTTTCATCTCTTTACGAAATATGCAGAAAAACATGTTCATAAATTTTGAAAACATAGTTTTGGCTGGAAATCCAAAATTTCATTGATATTAAGTGCACCGATAAAAAGGTATCGAGCGCCACATTGGGCGGTGGGCATGGCATCCATAATGTAGACCAAAGAGCAATACTAGCATCGGAGCTAGGCAAATGCATAACGACGCAAGAACGATGAATCGAACATTAAGTGGTTCAAGTACCCACACGGGATCAACGTTGCATAAGACACGTTATTAAGAATGATTGGTGTAAGCACGTAAACATTAACATACTTGCCGGATTTTACACTTTGAGACAAGGAATGGAATGAGGTGAAATTGGGTAGAATGGAGTGGAATGTGATGAAAAGTGAGTAATACACGAGAAAAAGTCAAAAGGATGTTAAATCTGGGAAGATCTTGACACACCAAGTAGTCGAAAATTGATATTATTTTGAACATTGTTGTGTAAACTAGACACGTTGCTGACCTCTGATACATCAAGTACTCAAAAGAAAATAGCACTGAAAATTAAATTCGAAGTATAACTTAAGTCCTAAAAATATTAATTATCGTGTTTAGAAGAAGTGCCAGGTATCTGAAAAGACTCCAAATAATTATACAGCCATCCCCTAAGTAACTGCCTCTAACTAAAATCCAAAATACTGCATTATACATGTCATTTTGTAATTGAAGGGACATAAATATACCGCAAGTATGAAAAAACCAACGTATTAAAATATTAAAAGAGTTACTTCATCATTTTAGTATGAGGTGCCCTTGTCTTGCACGCATTTTATTAATAAAGAGTCCTTAAAGGTATGACATTTAAATGACGGCACTGTTATCACCCCCATTTGGGTTGATTACCCTACCTTAATTACAAAAAATATCAATGAATGGCCTGTTCAAATCCTTATGATGTATCGAATTGCGATTTCAGTTACGCAACTTGATATATTGAGGCATCTGCATTAGAATCAATGACCGTATGATAAATTCACCTCAACTACGTAACGTGAGTCTAAATAAAGAAATAAGTAGGCTTCCAAATGAGCTGCTGATGGCGCCTAATCTCACAACGACGTAGGAAGACATGTGAATGCTGTCAGGAAAACACTTATTTCGAATATTTATCAAGGATATGGCGTCTAGGTCTGCATCTATGAATGAGCTGAGGCTCCAGTGCGGCGAAAGAAATAAAGCATTTGTACATCTGTCGCAAATTCTAATGAAATTATAATCCGATTCTGTTTCAGAATGAAAACTAGCTACAGTTTTCCTTTGACGTTCTTCCGTCCCAATCGCAACATCTGATACGCTTTCAATAACAACAGTTAAAGAGGAAAGTTCACAATTTGGGAAAATAGGTAAGACCACAGGGAAAGTTAAGACACGAATTATGAAGACGACGTGTTGTCTTGGGAAAACATATAGAGGGGATTTCTAAGAATAGCATAGTCCCAAATACAGTTAGAACGTGCTACGATAAAGTGAACTACTCGCACGCACTGCAGAAGGCCAAACTTGTGTAGATGGGAACTCTGAAATTGCATTTCAACAATTTCTGACATCTTAATATCACCGAATTTATAGCCCTGTAGTAAGTAACTGAGTCCATGTATAAGGATTAGGAAAGGGGATTCGATAAGAATTCTGAAACATATGTAATAATGTAAGTTTAGGGTTATCAGCAGGACTGTCCATTCCTCTAGTCACCATAGTTACTCTGCACTCGTGAGCATCGCATCCGGTTCCATACAGTTCTGGAGTCTGTCCCTCTCAAATATCTTGGCTGCGAAAGGCAGCATTCAGCACCAAGAGTTGTAAGCGTTACGCAGGCAAAACGCAATCAACATAACGAACTGGAAAAGTCATTATCGGGATTCTACAACCTACATTAAGCCAATTGGTGCCACCAAAACATCGATTGCTAGTATGAATATGTTTGTTAGTCATGGGCTCGCTGGAAATTTGTTAAGAAATGGAATAAAGAGAATTCAATAAATGCATATGTAACAAATGGGGGGGGGGAGTATTCCATGCATATGTACCAAATGGGGGGAGTATTCCAGTGTCGTTATTTAGGGAAACCGATGCCAAATCCTGAAAATACGTCTTCGTACAATTTCCAAGAAACAGTATTATTATGATTAAGGGATCGTTTGCTTTAGTATTACTTAATGAAATCCAGACATAATAGAAAAATGTTTAGATTTTAAAATTTGGCAGGGACTGGCGTACATACATACATACATACATACATACATACATACAAACATACATACAAACATACATACATACATAGATACATACACACATACATACATACATACATACATACATCCATACATACATACATACATACATACATACATACACATGATGATATGGGTTTTAGTAGCCCCACTTGATTAAATATTGAATTGGCGCCAGTTTCATCAAGAGCAGCCTGTATTTCAAACGGATTCTATTCAACTCATCAAAAATACATACATCAAAATACGTACATCAAAATACATACATCAAATTACGTACATCAAAATTAGGAAATAACTAAATGTATGCAAGAATGTCTGGGGTAATTTACATACAAAACCGTGCACTTTCGATTGAAAAATAGATTTAAATAAAGGGAGAAATAACAAATTTCGTGACCAAGAAAATACTTCACAGATTATCGAATCATAAGGTGATCCTCAAAAGTGCCCAAGAAATTATAATGTCAAATCAAAGAAACATAAATAGGGGGCTAAAATAAAGATGAAACTATATGGGATTTCAAATTGTACCTCAAGACCCAATTTAATGTCCATTTTTAACATTTTCTTTATTTTGTCTCATTCATCTATTTCTTCCCTACCATTTACACCAAATTATATATGCCAAGCACAATTTTGAGGGTCGGAGCACTTAAATCTTCAGTTAGGTCCATTTTTACACATGATACAAACACAAAACGCTCATGACTATTTAAAGCAGAAGTTCTTACGATTTCTACTGAGGATAACGCAAGACCTATTTAGGGTTTTCTAAAGAAGAGACTATGTACATCAATAATTTTAGGGTTAAAACCATGAAAAAGGAATTCCCGAAATTCTAATGGGCGCTTGCCAGCCGACGGTGAACTAAGTTAAGAGAATTTTAATTGCCCTAGATGCATAGGATCGTAAAACATAATTTTTGCCATGATACGTGGCAAAATAACTTCATAGAAATGTTGCGGACATGGCGTACTATAGCACGCTATGGTTGCGGACCAACTGGACCTAACTACCACAATTGCTCCACGAATCGAATCTAAAAATGCTTTCAGTCTGGATTAGAAAGTGAGGTACGTCAAGCGTCTACAGCCGACAAGCGTCAGTTATGTTCCTGTTTCACAGCACTCTGACTGAACCGGCTATGCGGCACATACACCCATGGGCCACACTACCCAGGCGTTAATGCATTTGGGCGCGAAGGCCACTTTCCAAACATGGTAAGCCGGCATTGTGTGCCGCTATACGTAAACAGTGTCCCAAGATGTCTTATAAAGATTATCAGTGACCGAAACTATCTCCCAAAAATTTGAGAGGACGGAGGTTGACGTGGAACTGGACCACTTTCTGGCCTTATTACTTAAACCAGTGGAGCGCAAGGGGCACAGATCTAGTTTGTTATAGAATGTTTTTGTTCTTCTGAAGATTCGAAACGTCAAAAAGCGGTTTTACATTATATTTTTTTATACTGTAACCATTGATGTCGTCATATTAGTAAATCCTACATCATATCAATGTATATTTTCTTTCAAGGTCGTACAAATATTAATAAATGTCTGAGATTACAGCACAACAAGTTGAAACGTAAACTCGTACCTTCTTCAATAACATTCCCTTCCTCATCCAACATGCCTTCTATCTCACATCCTCTTATATAGTCGACACCGAACTAAAACGAAAATAAGTAATACAGTCGCCGATTAATTTCCTTTTAGTTCTCGGTGCTTTCGGGAAAGCGTGAATAGGGGAGGGGGTAGGCACAGGATATGCTGTACATGGATGACGTTTTAGTTGCGGGTTGTCATAGATATAGTAAGGCCATGGTGGGAGGTTAAGAATCCATAGATTGCGAGCTGTTTACTGCAGAGGAAACATTCCTTAACTCTACTTCTTACTACGGCTGAGCTTTCACTTGCTTTGATTCTGCACGTTTGGTGCAACTTTCTCTCTCCATCATAGCCGTTAAACGTTCTTCAACATTTATCTGGCTAGTGTATTCATTAGTGTGTCGATATAGCTTACTGCTCTCCTTCCTGGTTTAATGCGACCAATTGCTGTGTGCCATAGTACAAGTTTCGATGCCTCTTCTTCAGAGTGTCGCACAGAATGGCCTGCTATTTTCATTCTCCTACACCTTACCTTAGAAGACACTGGTGGGAGATTCCTATACAGTCTTCCATTCGTCCATTTATCCTTCCACGATACTCGCAACACCCTTCTATAACACCCGTTTAGCCACTTTTCCATTACCTTGTCGATAGTCCAAATTTCACTTCCGTATAGCAGAACAGACTCTACTGTGGTAACCAATAGACGTTCTTTAATATTCCTTCTCAAATAAGTGTTCCATATCCTTTGCATCCTATGACATGTTGACCATACTAGTGCCTTTCGTACTTCAAAATCTGTCTGCAAGCTTTTCAGCCAAACTTCAAGGTACTTAAAATTATCTACCAATTTCAACACTGTTCCATTTCTCGCTTTGATTGTGGAGTCTTCCACTACATTAAAATGCATCATCTCGGTCTTCTTTACATTAAAATGCAAGTCCTACTTTTGCTGCCTCGATTTCTATGCTGGTAAGCATTTCATGTGCTTTATCAATTTTCTCAGCAATGATTGTAATATCATTTGGGAAGTCTGTGTCTGGTTAAAACCACAGGATGGTATCGACGACTCCTTCTCTGCTCTACATTGAACCCCAGATCCTCTCCCTTGCTGCATGGTGTAGTCTAGCACAATGGCAAAGCGATAAGCTGCCAATTTGTCTCCTTGTAGAACAACTGCTTTAATTTCAAAGTAATCTGTTTCGCCATCTGGTATAATAACTCTAGCTCTTGTGTTTTGGTACATAAGATGATCAATTGCCTTCATCAATCTTTTCGGAATGTCATACACTCTTCAAATCAGCATCATTCGTCCACGATGTATACTGCCAAAAGCTGTTTTAAAATCTAAGAAAACAAGGACAGCCTTCAGATTGCAACTTCCTACTTCAATCTACTCAACGCTAAAATGTGCGCAGTCGGTGATTGTCCGGGACGGAAACCGTTTTGATTTGGACGTAAATGTTTGTCAATTTTTGGCTTTATCTTGTTCAGTATCATCTTGTTTACCAACTTTGCTGCCATAACTGAAAACGGTATACCTCTATGGTTCTCTGTAATACCTAAATCTCCGGACTTTGGTAGAGGTTTTAAATCACTGTCGGGCCATTGTCTAGGCTTTTCTCCTTCCAATAGTTTGTTTGCAAACCAAAGCATTATATCAAAAGTTACAGAGTTTTAACACTTCTGAGGGAATACCATCTGGTCCACATGCTTTCCCGAAAGTAGTCGAGTGGTCTAAAAAGCTTGCTTTGAAAAGCACCAGTACGGGTCTGATCCCAGGGCTCGGAAAATTTTCCAGCTCCTCTTATCACAGTCACCGGGCTAATCCAGTCCGCATGAGAGAAATTGGGGAGCAGTAAGCTCTAGAAGCCCCTCGGATGGACTTTAGCTTTGTTTTATTGCCTGATCTTGTCACTCTTGTGTCACGTTGAATATGAAAAGTACGCCAAAAATATGACAAAATTTCCAATAGACCTAAGGAAGTCAAAAATAGACGAAACGTTGTCCGTTTCGGCGTATTATTCTTCATCGATTGTCTGTGAATTTATTATCTTATCAGAAGTTCTAAATATGCCTGAAAAACACGTGAAGGGCCCATGTGACTGTGGTCTACTTAGCCACTTTCACCATAAGTCATTGAGTAGGTTGCTCAGCTGCTTCAACTGTTAGGCACTCATAAGTCGATATAGACGGGAGATTCCACCACCATGAATGGCAAGGGAATAGCTTTAATACCGTAGCTCGGTCGTAAATGTATAAATAGTCAGAAGTGCACAGAAAATATGCATTATTTGACATCAGTTTTATCGTCAACGTATTAGTAAGTCACCTTTCTCTTACATTGTACAGATCTTGTCCACATCACAACTCGACGCTCAAAGTTCATAAGTAAGAACCAAAAAGAAACCTTACCAGATCTTTAAAGGGCTGTCGCTGATTTGATTTCTCCTGTTTCTTCATACGAACCGTCACCAGAAAACATACATCGTGTTTTCGGAGGGCTAAACATGGAAAAAGCAATAATTCCTTTACGTGACATAGTATTGCAGTACCCAGGCCCTTTATGGAGTCATACAGCTACCTAACCTACCAATCAGATCTTACATAGGCAGCAACGAGCAAATAATACAAAAATAAACTGGAGGTATAAATCCAGGAAAATAAGGAAAGAGACAACAGCGTAAAGAATAGTAGCAACAATCACAAAGGGCTAGGAGGAGGAGTGCAAAAGAAGGAAAACTGAGGCCACTTCATTCATACAGGCAACATGCCAAAGACAGCAGAGTACAGAGAGGGTTAGCAAGAATTGAAAAATTGGCAGTTCAGGGATACGAAGAAGAAATGAAGACAGAACGGCAGATTCACGTTGCAAATCCTCTGCAATGAAGTGTTCTTGCAGGCAGTTTAAAACATATAAAATGATATCATAAAATACCGTGATAGATCGAAAACTCCCCTAAACGCGAATAAAAAGCCTGTCTCCCATAATATTTTCGGCATACTAGTATATATTTTAGTGACAAAAGTAATTCATGAAGCATTCTCTTGTCTTAAAGTTTTAAAATGTATTCAAAAAGTAGATATTTTTTGTTGCGCATACTCGATTTCGAGCGTAGCCTATTGCCCAGCCAGAGTGAGCAATGTGCTGGAGAAAGAGCATATTTACAGGGGCGGTCTCCCGTTGCTTCCCCAACCAATGGTCCTTATATCGGGGTAGGAGGGATTCGAACTCCACAACCTCTGGCATGTGAGTCCGATTACTTAACAAGTAGACCACGACGGCTGTTAAAAACGTCGATACAAGTTTTTAATCGAGACAGTTCTTTGCGAGAATGATAATTCAATCAACTTTAATCACCTACCTTGCCACTCGTCCTGAATTTCTCTGCGCATTACTAACGTTATAGTTACATCTGCTTTAACTCGCGACGGGCAATGTTCTCCTACATTTGGTTTACCAACCTAAGGCAAGATCGATCGCCAGTAGTCAACATGCATACTTTATGAAATAATTTGTATCAAATGTAACAAACAAATGATAGAAACTGCGTACTACGAGTCATAGTCAAGTCGATCAATAAACACAATATCTACGAGTCTTTAAAGTCAAAACAATTCTATTTGCAACAATGAGTGTGATGGCTACTCTTCAACCTACAATTAAATGCAAAAGATTTTCTAATTGTAAAGTTTGCGGAATATGATTCTTGACTCAGAAAACAACGAATAGTATTGTAACAACGCTTTTAAAAGAACAGGGAGACTGTTTCTTAAAAGGGGATAGTAGGGGGTACAAAAGGGTAACGAGTTACAGAAGCGGGACGCAACTTAAGGTAGAGGTACATGGCAGTTATGGGCCTAAAATTTCAGAGCGAATGATAAGAAATAGTGGCAAATTAGTAAATTCGATAGCCTTTGTAATATAGTGGGCTACTTATAGTTGATATTCAAAGATACAGCATACATCGGTATTCAGTCAAAATAAACTTATATTCGTGTTTCTCGCCTATGGTACTTAACAGTGTGGGCAAATGAATACTATCGCTGTCCACTAACTAACAAAGAGCTAACAAAGAAAATAAGAGTATCCCATCTTTAACACAATACCTGTTTCAGTAGTCTAGAAAATCGATTCTTCAACCTAAAAATTTCCCCAGCTCAATTAACTATGCTTACCCAGCTTTACCAGCTACTAGCCTAACTTGAACATATAAAAAGCAATATTTTCATGGGCGTTTATTGAGACTTCTTATAGTTCTTGTTTAAATATAAGCGGCAGCACAGACGTTGTAGCATTACTTATCAAAAGGTCACAGTGGGGCGCAATCATTATCAGGTCAAGTACCGGCATACATACAAAAAATCGTCAGATGATGATTGCTAAAGTATAAGCAACGGTATATCAAAACGTGACTTATATGTAGGTGTTAGTTAAAAACAGATACTGCTAAAGGTGTCACTAACACAAGTTCCGTCCTTTTATATGGGTGACAGCAATTATGACATCACCAGCAGATTGGTCTCTCGCCAAAGACTAAATACAAATCTGGCAAAAAATTACAACTAAGCAATCGTACGATAACCATCATCATAACAAATATCTAGTAGGCTTGTGAATCAGACTAGCGGAAACATGATAGTAATAAGAATTATTACCATAAAACGATACATCGTACGCGGCTAAAAATATACGGCTAAATAGAGCTAACAGTACAGAGTACAACTTACCTCAACGACCGTAAAATGGGTAATAGGCTGTACGAGAAAGTTATGAGACGACATGATTAGTCATGTGACAAAATGACGTGTGAACTGAAGAGAGGTAATAGGTTGCTAAGAGAACATATAAACAGTTACTTATGTCTTCTGTCTTTTACCACTGATCTCTAAAAAACACTGGATCGAGCATCTTTCGTCTTAAAGTGAGGTCAGTCGTTGGACGGCATTTCAGTCCCCATCACAGAAAGATCACACAATCTTATTCAACATGGCGGATTTTCCTGTGCTATTTTAACTAATGGGGGCCAGTACTCGTGACTACATTTTTTCGTAGTTTGAAACAATGGGAAGCTCGATCCAGTCTTCTTTAGAGATCAGTGTCTTTTACCCTTTGAAGGTTTAAAAATGCGACCTCTCGTATCTACGTTGATCTTCATGTCAGCTTCAGGAGCTGAGTAGTAAGAGGGTACGCTTTTGGCAAATCATCACGTAAAGAACAGTCTCATGTATGCCTCCTATGCCCATGACGCAAAATTCCTTTAATCATTCCGCCTTTTACCATAGTTAAAGCATCCTGTCCTGACCTACCTTGTCAGCAAAGAAGAAATCGATTTTTGAAAGAACAATAAATAAATAAATAAAGTGTCATCACTGGGATTTAAACCAGGGACCAACGCACAGAAGAAATCGTGTTTTGAAAAAAAAAAAGAAAAAATAATTAAAGTGCTATCACTGGGACGTGAACCAGGAATCAATGCACAGAAGAAATCTAATTTTGAAAGAGCAATAAGTAAATAAAGTGTTATGACTGGGACTTGAACCCGGGACCAACGCATTCGTTGCGTGTTGCTCTACCAAACCAGCTATGTCGATCCCGATGGAAACATAACTTATTTCTTTAGTTGTCACGTTAACTCCAAATCCAAGACTATCTTCTAATGCCCATTGAAAGTTGCAAAGTAACTTTGAGAGGACAGGACTTGAATGATAAGTTTGGACAAGGTACTAGAGATACAGCGAATATGACAAGGTAAGGAACTATGCAGTTACTGCAGATGATAACACCTTATAGTTATCTAGTTGCCACATTAAGAGAAAATGTAGCAAGGACCTCTTAGCAGAAGGAAGGCATAAAGTTACTCTGCTGCGAGTTAGCACTGTAAGCTTTTCAGTATGGGTGCCAATGCAACGTTTTTGTTTGTCCATCAAAATAATCAAGTCCATCAAGTCATCCTGGGAGGGTGTGGTGGTGATGGCGCATATAGCGTGGGAGGTCAATGCATACTCAGAAATGTTATCAAGAAGTATTAATGGAAGATTGTGGCATCAGTTTGAGGCCTCCTGACAATGCTCTTTTCACCAATATTTTCAGAATAACAATCACAACCTCTTCTCTACTTATTTAGTGCCTCGATTCCATTCCGTTTGGTTTTAATGAATGCAGCCATTTATACTTTCGTCTAGTGATAACAATCTCATCGTACTATCTACTCCTTGCACTTCACGACAAAACACAGGCAAATGACCATCACATTAAATCTCTTTACATGAAAATACCAATTCATTTATCTATCTGCGTGTTAAATTTGTTATGTACATGCATACCATACGAGAATTGAACGCTTTTACACTCAAAACACAAAAACTGATGCCAATGGGCGGTTGAAGTCCTTCTATTACAAATAGAAATCCTTAACGTCGACGCTGCAATAATTTGTTGCGTAACAGTACGCGGGTCAAATATGAAACTTCGGATCAGAGGAAAGCCACCCCTTCTAAAAAGGTGTCAAATTATCAGACCCTAATTTTAACACAGCAAATAACGCTGTTGAAGTTTTCAGAGAGCATAAGATGGAAACAAATCCACATCACAATAAGACTCCATTCAGCCAGAGCCCCTGAAAGCATCCGTACTACTTTCTGAAGGCGGGTCATACGTATAGATCTATCTAAACACTTTAATTCACTGAATTAAACGTTTATGACATTTAAAACTACCTGATGAGAAAGGAGTGGTAACATATGAAACTCATTGTGGACATTTGCCTGCGCCCCGCCCCCTTTTGCGAGATTTTGTCGTGAAGATTATGAGAGGA